>JAPPVO010000706.1:0-22197 GCA_030407325.1 Camellia japonica | reverse complement strand
TGTACATCTCCCTGTAAGTTTGCCTGAAGCAAATTAATAGTGGGGAACACATATGAATGTGGAAAATGACTGGAATTTAAATATATTTATATATATTGTTGAGAAGATTACAAAAGAAGTAAAGTGTGCATTTGAAAATATAATACTTGTGCCCTACCATCTTTCAATGACAATTAAATCACCTTTTTGGTGAGAACACTTGTTCAAATTACTTTTGTTCAAACTTGTGGAACTGAAAAAGAATGACAATAATGAAATTAAATTTATTAAATAGACACATTTATGGATAGACTTGTGCTTCAAACCTGCTCCACTTTATATACTGGATGAGGTACATAACTTGTTTAGGCCCTTGAAATAGAGTTATTGGTATGTTGCTTCTCTAGCGCATGTCTGTTATCAAGTTATTGGTTCTCCCATCAAATCAGTAAATAACTAAATGGGATAAGACCACCTACCTATAGGTATCATGATGCATGAATACGTAGATTTTATATTTAGAGTTACATTAATGAGATATTTTTGTGGATGTGTGCAGAAGCGATACTTAAGGGAAGTACAGATGATGGATAAGAGTTGGATTAATTTGCCAAATAGAATGTCGAGGGAATACATTAATGGGATTGATCAATTCCTTGTGTTTGCCTACACCAATAGAGCTGAAGGTTCGATGATTAGTTGTCCGTGTAGGAAATGTGAGAATCGATACCATATTGTACGAGAGGGTGTACGAGAGCATCTGCTTTTGAATGTTTTTTAAAAAAGTACAAACATTGGATTAATCATGGGGAATCTTACGTATCTCTACATAGTAATCGAGAGAATGAAACATTGGCTAATTTAGACATCGGGGATGATATGGTTGGAATGATATAAGGGGCTATAGGAAATCCACATGTCGGTACAAGTGTTGAGGGTAATGAACCACAAGGGCCTGATCCCCATGCATCTGAACCCCAGCTCGGTCCAAAGTGAATTGTATTTCAAACTTCTTCAAGATGCACAAAGTGAATTGTATCCGGGTTGTCAGAAGTTCACATCTTTGTCATTCATTCTTCGAATTCTACATCTGAAGGTGCTTAATCAATGGACAGACAAGTCTGTTGACATGTTGCTTATGTTATTGGATGAGGCGTTCCCGTTGGGTGTGAAACTCCCGGACTCATATTATAAAGCTCAAAAGGTCACAACAGATTTGGGCTTCACGTATGAGACGTGGGATGCATGTCCCAACAGTTGCATGTTGTTTCGAAACAAGGACGCCAATCTTGATAAATGTTCATATGCAACAGTTCTAGATGGAAATCAAATGGTGATGGTGGTTCAAATGTCCTAACAAAGGTGGCAAACGAATAGTTGCAAAACAAATGAGGTATTTTCCTTTAAATCCAAGGTTACAGAGGTTGTTTATGTCATCCAAGACGGCCAAGTTAATGAGATGGCATGCAGAGTAATGAGCTGATGACGGTGTCTTTAGGCATCCTGCTAACTCCTTTGCGTGGAAAGATTTTGACCGTCGGAATATTGACTTTAGTAATGATTGCCGAAGTGTAAGACTTGGCTTAGCATCTAATGGTTTTAACCCATTCAGGACGATGAACATAGTTCATAGCACTTAGCTTGTTGCACTCATTCCATACAACTTGCCGTCATGGATGTGCATGAAGCAACCATTTCTAATTTTATATGTGCTTATTGAAAGGACCTGGTGACAAGATTGATGTGTATATGCAACCGTTGATTGAGGAGTTGAAACACATTTGATGCATCAACAAATCAAATGTTTCAAATGCATGCAGCTTTACTGTGGACAATTAGTGATTTTCCAACATATGCAAACTTGTCAAGATGGAGCACTAAAGGCGAATATGCATGTCCTTGTTGCAATAAGGAAACTACATCATGTTGGTTGAAGCATAGTAGGAAACAATCATACTTGAGTCATCACAGATTTTTACCTAATGGCCATAAATTTCGAAAGGATAAATATCATTTGATGGTAGTCAGGAAGTCAGACTCAAACTAAAATTATTGTCTAGAACTAAGATGCTGCTACAATTAGAATTTGAGGGTATTTTAACCCAATACAAGAGAGTTGACCTTAAGGAGAGACATAGCAGACAAGTAGAGAAGGAGAAAGCTAGACATCGCACCCATAGCTGGAAGAAAAAGAGTATCTTTTATGAATTGCCATATTGGGAGCACAATCTAATAAGACACAACCTCGATGTGATGCATATAGAGAAGAATGTTTGTGACAATGTGTTGTGGACAATATTAGGGGTTGCAGGAAAATCGAAGGATGGTGTTAGTGTTGATAAATTTTCAATCTACACAGTAAACACCTTGAAGTATTAAGCTCAAAATGCCTCGTGTCGACGATCATCAGCTTCAGCGTGAACATTTTGAAATTTTTCACATTTGGTTCAAGGAACATGTATGCATTTAAATCTATAGATTCTAGTTACCTAAGTCGAACTACATTTTAAATTTTACATTTTTGTTTTAAATAGGTCCAAACTTTGTGAAAGACTAGTGATGTCACATTTTCTAAAGAGATTATTCTATTGGCAAATGGTCCTCATAACCTGGCAAGGAGGTTTAACGGGTATATAATGAATGGGTTTCAGTATCGAGTAAAGGCCATGGATGACCGTCGAGCCACACAAAATTGTGGTGTAGCTTTGAAGGGCAGATACCATAAGTTATACTAGTTGGAAAGACAAGAATCCTCATATAGGCCATGGATGACAGATATTGTTGAGATTCGATATTCCAATGAGAAGAAACATGTGTTGTTTAAGTGATTAGATTGACAACATTCACAGGAAGAAAGAAGATGTAATCAATTTCAAATTGGTCAACTTCAAAGCTAGACCTAAAACATGCTTGAACAAGGGTTAAAACCTAATGCATGTTAAGGCAACAAAATGGCATTACAAGGCATGTATGCTAAGCAAGCATGGTGTACCAAAACCAACTAAAAACAGAGGCATATTATGACATAATAAGCATGAAAATCAGCTAAGGCATGGCCAACACACACTTAAACATGCTGCTCCCTCAAGAGGCAAAAATGGTCCTTTTCAAGGACAACAAGGAGAGGGGGTGGCCCTCTCCTTCTTAGGACCTAAAGGCACCATCCTCACCTCTGAAATCTTGAGGGATTTCACAAAATGGAGCCTTACAAGGCTCAAGAGGGGTCAAACAACCTCAAACCACAAAACACTCTTAACAAACTATTTAGAGGCCTCAAAAACAGAACTTTTATGTGTTATATGCAAAGCCAAAAAACAGTTGCAAGGTAGGTAAAAATACAATGCAAAAATGGGGAATAAAGGGACAAGCTTCTTACCCTTGAAGACCCTCTTCAACAATGGAGCTCCAGCAACTTCTTTAGGTTGAAACCAGCTCCAAAACTCTTAAAACAACCCTCAAGGGCCTCAGCTCCAAGAGATGGTGTGATGGTAGGTGTTTGTGAGCAAAAATAAGACAAAACACACACAAGAGAGAGAGATAGAGATAGGATATGAATCAAACCCTAACCCTAGAACTCAAACCCTAAAATATTGTCTAAAAAAAAATGTCTAACCTCTAATGCCAGAGAGAAGAGGCTCCTCTTATAGAGCTTTTAGTCTTGTAAGCTTACAAGACAAGCTTCTAAAGAGAGAGATCCCTCCATACACGTGTATGGAGGGGAGCCAAATGCATGCCAGCTGTGAGAAAATATCTGCAAAAGCAGATGCACAGTAGTCGGCCGGCCAAAGATGCAATTGACCAAAAAAAGATAGCCGGTCGGCCATCTATAGTGCCGGCCGGCCAAACATTTGGCCGGTGGCCACAAAACACAGCCGGTGATGGGTGGGGATGGTCTACAAGCCCTACCCTGCCTCTCAAAGGCAAAACACAAGTGTTTGGTACAAAACCAGACACAAAACAGTCGAGTCGAGAGATCCTGAGGCAAGGTGCGTAGCCGACACCTCCGGGAACTCAAGACGAACACAAACAAGGGTGATCACTGAGTGTTCAATCAGTGACGTCCAAATCTTGAGAACGGTCAAAAATGGGGTGTCTACAGTCGGGCATTGATTCGGCATTACCACTCTACCACCATAAACATTTTCCGTTTTTCGCTTTTGAAGTCGAGCAGAGTGGGATGAGGGTGATGCCGTATGAGAATATTCATTGTAACGTTCAGACGCAGATCGCGTTCGAAACTATGTAATGATTGTCTGATCGAATAAAAATGTTTATATTATACATATTTCGTTGTAGTTTTAATTCGGCGTACATGTGTTTCGCTTTTTATTGCGTGTATAAACATTGATCGGCCCGAGTTATATGCTTCATCATGTAAATGAGTTGCCAATCGCTCCGAATTCATCTATGATCGCCGTTTATATAATTAGGCCGTTGTAACCTCAAAAAGCCGAAAACCAATACGTGGAATGGCTGTAGATGTTGGGCCGGTTACATTGATGAACCGTTTGGGCAATTAGACCGTGGTGAATGTTGATCGACATCCGTCTCTTCGGGTCTGGCGTCAATGGAATTGCCTCGGGATCTCTGCCATCACTAAAAATAAATGGGGTGGACTCCTCGTGCTCAAAAATCTCTCTTAACACCATCTGTTAAGATAAGTGGGGGTGTCAGATAGAGTTCTTTTTTCAACAGGAGCTCAAACTTTGGCCGAGCTTGATGTTGCAATGGGTCACAGCAGAGAAACCGCCCGTGCGGGAAGTAGGGCGTTCAAAACACGGAAGGAACATCAGCCTCCAAGTCGTCGAAGTAGATCACCCCGAAAAGAGAAACAGCGACCGTTGAGTCTAGCCTTCCTTGTCCTGGATCTTTGCCTTAACATTGTCCATGGTGTCAGAGGAAGTCTGGCGATGTGGAAATCGTGGGCTTAGGCGTTGTTGGATCAAGGCATTTCAAGCCGCGGAGGCTTTCCGAGCAACGGGCATTGATTCGGTGCTGCCGCTCGTACCAACGCGATTACTTCCCCTTTTTCGCCTTCGAAGTTAAAAATAGATATTGTAATGCTCAAACGCGGATTGCGTCTATGTAACTACTATTTAATCTAATAAAATGTTTTGTTTCAAACACTTGTGTCATCATTCTGAATTTTTTGTATGCTTCGTTTAAGCATTTTATTTCGATTGTTGGCATGTTTTTGTCTTGTTCATGTGGTTGTGCCGGCGCAGCCTACATATCACGAATGTGGAATATTACTCGACCGTTGAGCATTGCTACTTTACTTGGTTAGCCGAATTTGGAATTTTATTCGGCTCAAAAGGGTCGAGACTCGGAATTTGGAGTCCACTAGGCCAATCGTGATATCCACGAAGGGCGCTCCGAATCCGGAGTCTTAATCGGCCCTAAGGTGTCATGCACCGAAGGGGCTCCGAATCCGGAGTCTTTATTTGGCCAATCGTGATATCCACGAAGGGCGCTCCGAATCTGGAGGCTTAATCGACCCAAGGGCCGTGCACCGAAGGGGCTCCGAATCCGGAGTCTTAATGCGCCTAAGGTGTCATGCACCAAAGAGGCTCCGAATCCGGAGTCTTTATTTGGCCAATCGTGATATCCACGAAGGGCGCTCTGAATCCAGAGGCTTAATTGGCCTTGAGGTGTCATGCACCGAAAGGGCTCCGAATCCAGAGTCTTTATTTGGCCAATCATGATATCCACGAAGGGCGCTCCAAATCCAAAGGCTTAATCGGCCTGAGGTGTCGTGCACCGAAGGGGCTCCGAATCCGGAGTCTTAATCGGTCCTAAGGTGTCATGCACTGAAGGGGCTCCGAATCCAGAGTCTTTATTTGGCCAATCGTGATATCCACGATGGGCGCTCCGAATCCGGAGCCTTAATCGGCCCTAAGGTGTCTGCACCAAAGGGACTCCGAATCCGGAGTCTTTATTTGGCCAATCGTGATATCCACGAAGGGCGCTCCGAATCCGGATGCTTAATCGACCCTGAGCTGTCGTGCACCAAAGGGGTTCCGAATCCAGAGTCTTTATTTGGCCAATCGTGATATCCACGAAGGGCGCTCCGAATCCAGAGACTTAATCGGCCCTAAGGTGTCATGCACCAAAGGGGCTCCGAATCCGGAGTCTTAATCGGCCCTAAGGTGTCGTGCACCGAAGGGGCTCCGAATCCGGAGTCTTTATTTGGCCAATCGTGATATCCACGAAGGGCGCTCCGAATCCGGAGGCTTAATCGGCCCTAAGGTGTCATGCACCAAAGGGGCTCCGAATCCGGAGTCTTAATCGGCCCTAAGGTGTCATGCACCGAAGGGGCTCCGAATCCGGAGTCTTTATTGGTACTGAAATGGGGTTTGTGAAATGAAGTACGCGACGAAGAGATGAGAGATTTTGCATTGCAGAAGTGGAATATACACAAGTATCAAGGCCCACAGGTCGGGCCAGTGATAGGATTTTCTTACAACTTTACTTGTGTCGATTGCTAGGAGCCACGAATCTCCTCAATGCCATGGGCTGTTGGGAAGCGTACACGCTGATGATAGGTGCTTGGCACGGCCCGCATAACATGCAACCAAGTTTGCCCCATGATGACATTATACGGCGAAGGAAGCTTTACAACCAAGAATTCCACCGCGACTGTTCTGGAGCCTACTCGAACGAGTAGCGTGATCTTCCCCAGCGGGTATTCTGGATTTGTGTTGAAGCCGAATAGTGGATAATGCGCCGGAGATAGGTTTGATTCGTTGAAGCCGAGTTTGATGAAGGTCTCATAGTACATAATCTCCGATGTACTCCCTGGGTCTATGAGAATGCGTTCAACGGTAAATCGGTTTACACGTAATTTGATGACCAGCGGATCAATGTGGGAGCCTGTCATGCCAATAAGATTAGAATCATCGAAGGCAATACTCGGGGCTTCTTTGGACCGTTTGGTTGGAGTGAGTTGCCTTTGGGGGACCGGATGCGATCGAATTGTGTGCTCAGTTGGGGGCGTTGGCAGGCCGTAGATCATGTGGATCACACCAAGCGGAGGTGAATCCTGTCTCAGGGCTAGTGCCTTGGTTGGGTTGCCTTTTCTTACGTACTGTTGCAGCCGATCGTCCTACACCAGTTCTTCCAAGTGATCCTTTAATGCGTAACAACTCTCGGTTCCGTGGCCATGATCTTTGTGATACTTGCACCGCCTATCCGTCTTCGCGTGTCGGGGGGCCCCACCATCTTCGACGGCCATTTGAAGAACGGTAGGTATTGGACTTTGGACATCACCATACTAATCGGCTCTGTCAACTCCGTATATTTCTTGTCGGCACGCCTCGAGCGCCTGCTGTCCACTTGCAATTGTTCATTCGTTCGGTGGGAGCATTGATCGCTTGACCGGCGAGAATTCCGCCTTTTGTCTCGTTTAGCCCGTTGCCGTGGTTCTGGGCTTTGAGGTGGTACGAAACTTATTGGCTGAGCAATTTCAGGAGGGGCCGTTTTACTGGACACGTGTCCGACTTTAACCCGCAAGGCATCATCCTCTACCTTGCAGTATTCTTCAACTTTCTTCATCAACCCCCAAACTGTTTTGGGAGGTCTTCTAGTCAAGGAACTGCGGAGGGCACTGTCTGGGTGTAATCCCATTTTGAAGGCGATGATGGCCATAGAGTCATTACAGGCATCGTCGACAAGATTAAAACATTCCCAATATCGCGCCGAATATACTCTCAGTGTTTCTCCTGGCTGGATTTGCATTGCCCAGAGAGAGTCGGCTTGTTTCGACTGGACCTCATTGGTGATGAATCTGGCCCTGAAACTGAAGCCGACTCCAGTTTGTAATACCATCCGATAGCCAATGGTCCCAAACTGCTGGGGAATATTCGGCACATGAGGGCCTTGTTGTCTGAGTGCAATGTCATGGCTTGCTTATAGTGGCGGATGTGATCGGTGGGGTCTGATTTCCCATCGTAAAGAGTGAACGTCGGAGCTTTGAACTTTTTGGGCAGTACCGCCCTTGCAATCCGTCGTACAAAGGGATTATGCTGGTCCTCTTCATCAGGACTGTCTCGCCTACGCTTATGCCTTATACGTGGGCTCTCTTCAAAAGAGCTGGAAGTTGCGGGTCGTCCTTTCCTCTTGGGCTCCGGGGATGATACGTCAGAGTCGCTATCAGCACTTTGTTGTCAGGCTCGAGGCCGTCGATCACCTGCCCTCAGGGGTCGTTCCGGCTCTTGGCGCATGGCTTGTCTGGATTTCTCCACTTCTAAGGCCAAATCCTGACGGAGACGTTCGTTCTCAGCGATCGTGTTCTCCAGCCTCTGTTTATTTTGCTTTGCCTGTTCCATGATTGCTTGCATGCGTCTCACGAGGATAATCTTCGGTCCATGCAAGTCTTCTGGAGTGAGGTCATCTCTTCGCCCAGTTTCGTCGGTGACTATCGAAGGGTCTTCTGTTACGTCCGCTTGTGTTTGAGTATTCCCACAGACGGCGCCAATTGTGGGGAAGTGGTTTTGGAAATACTCTTCAGATCCTGGGAGACGCTAATGATCCTCAGCTAGTCACCTGAAAAGACAAATACTCCAGTCAAGGGTGCCGGAATTAGCACTCCGACGGGCAAATTAGTTTCTGCACTCAAGATAACTTGTATTCTAAGTCTTTAGCAGAATGACTCTCACATACCTTTCTAAATCTGTAGCTCCTGTATTTATTATATTCGGCCTCTTGATTGTGCCAGATAAAGCCGAATGATTATGCTAAGAAACCAGCTCCCACATCCATCAATGTTAGAAGTTATGTAATGATGGAAAAGCCTTAAGCCAGTTATCATTCACTAAAACTCTATCAATGTTAGAAGTTATTTAATGACCATCCCCTTGTTTGTTAGCCCAAGTAAATTGGCAACCACTATAGGAAATATCATCAAAACCAGCCTGAAAAATGGAATAATTGAACTGTTCCTTAGCAATCCCCCATCCATACAGCAGGACTATTGGACATTTGGGAAGCAAGCTTGTCAAAAAGAGCAACTCTTAACTGGTGTTGATTTTCAGCATACACAAAACCCACAACAAATTGTTTATCAAAATCTAACAGGTTAACTTTACAAAAAATAGTTTGTTCAGATTGATATATGGGGCTAACAGTGCAAAAGCAGGGGTCCCAACACACCCAAATACGACCAGTAGTAATGGTGTTGGAATTAGACAAAAAAACCCAGTTATTTCTAAAGATATTACCAAAAATAGCCTGCTCATTAGCTTGTTTAACTTTAGTTTCCAAAATACTCAGAATTTTTAAATCCTCTTTCATGACAAAATTCTTTATTTCTTTTTGTTTGAGAGGGTCGTTAAGATTTTAAAATCCATAAACTTATTGCTGTTAGACCCAACATATATCAATCATTACCTGTATAGCAACCTTGTTTTTCTTTTTGCTACTTGATGCTGCTGGTGTGGACTTCTGTGTATCTTCAATTTCAGTTAATGGCTCAGTCTCTGTAGGGTTGTTATCCTCCTCCAAAACAGCAGTTATGGCTGATAGGGTTGCCATCTCAACTTCATCCATGATCTGATTTCCTTGAGGTGACAGAACCTGGGCCACACCCAAGATTTCATCATGTAGGATCTTAAGAGGAGCATCACTGTTAACAGGTATGAGGCTCTCTCTATGCTGTGGTTGTACTAAAGGAGGGGAATTCCCCCCTTGACTGCCCTCTCCCTCATTAGGTTCCCCAATCATCTTTTTCCCTTTCGACTTCACAGTTTGCCATCCCTCTTCCTTGTCCTCTTCAATTTCTTTTTGCATCTGATCCAAATGTGCCACTTGGGTTGTAACACAGTTCTTGGTATCATGTCCAAACACTCGACAATGCTCACATTTTGTAGGTATACCTTGGTATTCCACTCTTATTTCCACCACTTCCCCCTCACATTTAACAAAGAAATTTAGAGGTAAAGGGGAGTCAACATCCACCTCCACACACACCCTAGCAAAGGGATTCCACTCTTATTCCCCCCCATGGAAGTAAGATCATCCATCAATGAAGGGATTCCAATCTTACTAGCAATCCTGGTCAGCCCATCAAAATCCCAGTATTCCATAGGGACATTGTATAATCTAACCCAAATTGGGATCTGTGAAACATACTCCTTCGTAAGCCTCATCATTCTTTTCCACTTTTTCAAAAGTAGCAATTGGTTACCCATGTACCAAGGTCCTCGACACTCACACATGAGTCCACATTATCAAAAATAAAGAACATAAAGCCGTCACCATTTGACTGAACCTCCTTAAGTCCCATGTTTTTCCTGCTATTTCTCACATTTTGGGATGAGGCAGTTCTTACTGCTACTTTTCTTCTCAACCATATGCCTACCCGCTTTCTTTCCGGTCGGTCTCCTTACGAAGCTATGTTTTCTCAACTTCTAAATTACTCCCTCCTTCATATGTTTGGGTCTGCTTGTTTTGTCCTTTTATCCCGCAAAGATAGGACCAAACTTAGTGTCCAATCCGTCCTATGTGTCTTTTTGGGTTACAATCCCACTCAGAAAGGTTACTACTGTTATGACCCTATTTCCCGTCGCCTTTATGTCTCCCACCATGTTGCCTTTCTCGAACATCTACCTTACTTTCAGCTTCCTCCTCTTATAGCTCCAGTTTTCAAAGAGGATTTGGTTCATATTGATCTATTTCCTTCTAAAGTCCCTCCTAATGAGTACATCTTTGTTGTTACCTCTAAGCTTATTCCCTCTTCTCCTTGTACCACCCCTCCTACTGAGCCCTCTCCACTGACCCCCATGAATCTGTTCCCTCCTCTCCTCCTCCTTCCCCGCCTGCTCCTTCTCCTTCTTCTCCTTCTCTTTCTCCCTGCTGTTCCCCATGAGCTTATTCTCTCTTCTCCTTGTACCGCCCCTCTTACTGAGCCCTCTCCACTGACCCCATGAATCTGTTCCCTCCTCTCCTCTCCTCCTTCCCTGCCTGCTCCTTCTCCTCCTCCGATGTTAGTCTATTCTCGTCGCTCTCGTCGCAAGGCTCTCTCTTCACCAATTGTCTTCGCTCCTACTACTGGTCCTCCTGCTTCTAACGACCTTGATCTTGCTAACCATAAGTATCCCCTTCGCATCCGTAAACAGGTTCCTACTACTGATCCTCCTGCTTCTGACGACCTTGATCTTGCTAACCATAAGTTTCCCCTTCGCATCCGTAAACAGGTACTCAAACTTGGTTTTGCTAAAACACGTTTTTCTCCTTCATACTGTACGTTTTTGTCTGCTATTCACTATTTTTCAGAACCTCAGTCTTACAAGTTGGCCTGCCAAGGGTTTTTCACAGGAGTATAATATGACTACTGTCTGTACTTTGATATCTGTCGCTGATGTTCGTCATTCTGTACTTTAATATCTGCCACTAATGTTCGTCATCGGCCTCTTTATCAGATGGATGTTAAGAATGCTTTTCTTAATTGTCATCTTGCTAAGGAGGTTTACATGCGTCCTCCCACTAGCCTACACCATTCCTCTGAATAGGTTTGTCATCTTCAGCGTGCTCTGTATGGTCTAAAGCAAACTCCTCGTGCTTGGTATGATTGCTTTCAGACTACTGTTACTATGCTTGGGTCTCATTCTTTGGCCCAAGACTCTGCTTGTTTCTCCTCCACACCTCTACTGGTTTTGTTGCCTTATTACTGTATGTGGATGACATGATTATTACTGGCTCTAATTCTTTTGTTTTCTCTGAGGTCAAGCACCATCTCTTTTTTTTTTTGAATAAAAACAAAATTTTATTAAAACGGGAAAGAGAAAGAGGACAAGAAGTCCTCATACAAAGAAAGAAAAGGAGAAAAAGAAAAAGCAAAACAAAATCCCAAAACTCGAACCCTAAGGATGGCAAACAGCAGCCCAATCCCTAGAGATCAAAAACAAAGGGACTTCTTTAAAAGGAGGAGATACAAATGCCCAAAAAGAGGCCAAATATTCAGCCCTATCCCACAAATCCTCTACACTTCCTTCCTTGCCTTCAAAAATTCGAACATTTCTCTCCAACCATATAACCCAGAAAATAGCAAAAACAATGCCTATCCACAATGTTTTGGCTTTCTTGGTACTCCCAAACCCGTCAAACCGAATAAGAAGCATATGCATACACTCCCGTGGAGCAACCCACTGCACATCACATAACCTGAAAAGACGCTGCCATAATGCAGCAGCCACCGGGCAATGAAGAAAAAGATGATCCGCCACCTCCAAGTTTCTCTTGCACATCACACACCATTAGGGGGCATAGAGAGTGATTAGGCCTTCTCCTCTAGAGAACATCATTAGTTGAAACACCCTTTTGAGCCAAAGACCACATGAAAAACTTCACTTGATGAGGGACACCCGCTTTCCAAATTTTCTTATGAAAAGGGAACAAGGGAACAAGGGAACCGAGGGATTATCAATAATCTTATCAAAAAAGGATTTGCATAAAAAGACCCCAGAAGAGACAAGATTCCACACCCTACTATCGGAAGACAAAGAAAGAGAAACCCCCTCAAGCACAACCAACAAAGATGCCAACTCCCCCGCCTCCCTATCATTCAAGTTTCTAATGAGATCAAAATTCCAGGAGATGGGTGCCATAGACGAGCAAGCCACTGACGCTATAGACACATTTGGAGAACGAGCCAACCTGTAAAGAAGGGGAAAAGATCTAGCGAGCGAAATATCCCCTATCCAAACATCCTCCCAAAACCGAACATTCTCCCCATTCCCCACTCTGAATGAAAAAAAATTAAACACAAGAGGATACAAACGAGAAATGGATTTCCGCGGAGAACGACAATTGCCTCTATTAACCACATTAGAATCCCTACCATTAGATTGAACTCCATACTTGCTTTTAATAACTGAACACCATAACGACTCACTTTCAAGAGGAAATCTCCACAACCACTTGCCCAAGAAAGAAATATTCCTAGCAACGATGTTTCCTATAGCCAAGCCACCTTTTGCCCTAGAAAGAGAAATAGTCTCCCACCTAACCAAATGAACTCCTTTACCCTCTTCACACTCTTCCCAGAGAAAATCCCTCATCAGTTTCTCAATCTTTCTTGCACTGCTAACTGGAATTTTGAAAAAGGACAGGAAATAAATATGAACAGATCCTAATACGGATTGTACCAACGTGTACCTCCCTCCCTTAGACAACAAAGCTCGCTTCCACCCCTCCAATCTTTTCCTAATTTTGACAAGAACAGGTTCCCAAAAAGACACCAATCTAGGATCTCCTCCCAACGGAAGCCCTAGATATTTGAGGGGAAGGGAATCAATTGAACAACCCAACATAGCCGCCACCCTATGCACATGACTATCATCCAAATTAATACCCACTACCCTGCTTTTGCTAAGATTGACCTTGAGGGCCGACACTATTTCAAAAATTCTCAGAATCTTCAGCAAACTCCCCACCTTTCGAAATGAAGGATTTGGGCCCATTGCGGTACTTTCTTGGTATTGAGGTGGCTTCTTCTCATAAGGGCTACTTTCTGTCTTAGTGACACTAAGATTGTTGATACCCCCATTAAGCTTAATGTGAAACTTAACACTACTGATTGCGTTCCTTTGTCTGATCCAACTTTATATTGAGAACTCATGGGTTACTTAGTCTATCTCACGTTTACTCCTCCTGACCTTGTCTATGTTGTTCATGTGGTTAGCCAATTTGTTTCTGCTTCTCGCTCCACACATTGGGCTATATTGATTCGGATTCTTCGCTATCTCCGAGGTACTATATTTCAGGGTTTACTATTGTCATCTACTTCCTCTCTGAACTTAGTGGCCTATGTTGATTCTGATTGGGCTGGTGATATTACTGATTGCAAGTCCACGTCTAGCTTCTGTATGTTTCTTAGCAATTCCTTGATCTCTTGAAAAAGCAAGAAACAAACTGTTGTTGCTCGCTCTACTGCTAAAGCTAAATACTGTGCTATGGCTTATACTACTGCTGAGATTGTTTAGCTTCGTTGTCTCTTATCTGATTTGGGTGTCCCTCAGTCTTCTCCGACCTCCCTATACTGTGACAACCGCAGTGCTATTCAGATTGCCCATAACAATGTCTTCTATAAGCGGACGAAGCACATTGAGATTGATTGTCACTTTGTCCGTCAACATCTGCAGTCTGACTCTATTTCGTTTTCTTTCGTCTCTTCGACTCTGCAACTCGCTGACTTCTTTACCAAGACTCACACCACTACACGGTTTCAATTTCTTGGCTAACTCTCAGTGTTGAGCAGGGGTGTAAGAATATTAAGTTTATGTATATATGGTAATATATATATATATATATATTCTGTATATATTAGGGATTGAGCATATAATTTTGTTTCCTTTCTTAGTTCTAGGGTTTGGATTATTATATATTCTGATGTATTCTTGTATATATTAGGGATTGAGCATATAATTTTGTTTCCTTTCTTAGTTCTAGGGTTTGGATTATTATATATTCTGATGTATTCTTGTATCAAAAACACAACGGCATATACGAATTCTCTCAGAAAACTTACATCTTTGGAGTGGTGTTGGTAACTCAATGGAGAAGGAAAGGTACCAAAGACTTGTTGGACGGCTTATATACCTATCTCACACTCAACCGAATATTGCCAATGCAGTTGGGATAGTAAGTCAGTTTATGTATGAACCTCGTACAACAAAGATAATATCAATTCCAATTTTGATGTGATTAAAATTTAGCCTAAAATTTAAAATTTCTATAAATTCCAATTTTGATGTGATTAAAATTTAGCCTAAAATTTAAAATTTCTATAAATTCCAATTTTGATGTGATTAAAATTTAGCCTAAAATTTAAAATTTCTATACACCTAACTTGGTGTTTTAATTTTAATAGTTAACAAAATTTGAAGCTCAAACAAACAAAAACCATTCTTTCCATTAAAATATACCACACAACAAACCACATATTGGTTGATTTTTTCACTCTGTCATTTGAAAACTAAGCACACATTTTCTAAACTATGCACACTATATTCCCACTTCTCCATGCAGATACCCCACGGTTTGGTACATTTCTTCCCAATCTCTTCTTTTGCTAGGTCTACCTAAGCCAAATATGTTCAACGCAAATTGTGTCCTAACCAACTTTCTTTAACAGGTCTTATCAAATCCAATCTAATACAACCAACTCAGATCTAACTTGATCTGAAAATACAGACTACAACCCGTCCGTTGCAGGTATTTAGTACAAGTGCTGCCAGTGTATAAGACTAAAGAACATAGTTAGCATACCATGATTTATAAGACTAAAGAACATAGTTAGCATACCATGATTTGTAAGTAGATCAGGGTTAAGAAAAAATCACATAAAGTAGATAACCTATGTTCTCTTTTGCTTGAGAACCCCCATGGCTCAAGCTTTCACAGCTTCTTGAGCTGGACAAGGTCTTACTTCTTTTTTTATAACAAAAAAACAAACTCATTGCAGCAAGCAAACATATAAATGCATTGTTCTCAATGTAAAAATAAAATCAAAAAGGTAAGGAGATTACCTTAATGATGAGCAATGTCTATAAGTGCTATGCCTGCAAGGGGTTATTGCCAAAAACACTAAGGAAAAAAAAATTACAAACGAAAAACTAACTCCTCCTAAAAGTAACATTATTTTTATTATTATGTTTATGGATCTTGATAAATAGGGCCTTCTAATTCAATAGACATCTTTCCTCTTCAGGTGGGAAATTCTCCACAACTGGTTTAAGACGTTGGCCAGTCACTTTAAAAACATTACCATTCTTGGGATTTTCAAACAGTTTTAACTATGAAAGGGCCGGTCCATCTAGATCTCAATCTACCAGGTAACAAATGTAGTCTAGTTCTATACAAAAGAAACTTTTGTGAAGGGCCAACAATTCATTTGAGTACAAACAATATTAACATTAAAAACATGTCATATACAATGACACGGGGAGGACTAGTCAATCAACTAGAGGCCCTTTTTCTTTCAAAAAAGCACCCCTTTCCTTTCAAAAAAGCACCCCTTTCCTGCTCCCTAATCTACAAAAATATGCAATACTGCCTTTAGGCAATAGCAATATTATCTTTTATTCGATGAAAAGCTACAAACACAAGACCCTTGTGAGTAAAAAGGTATATATATTATGTAGAGGGGTAGAAAATTAAGATAAAAATTGCCATCTTGTTGCGTTGAATTCAAGCCGCCTGAGCACCCTTGACAACATTGCGGTCAGATCTAGTACTCTTGCTATTATCTAAGTCACCCAATATATATTTCATAAAAGGAAAAAATAAGGAACAAAAGAAGGGTAGTAATCAAATCGAAAAACAAATAAACATTTGAAGAGCAAAATAAGAATAGAAAAGGAAAACCTTTGAGAGAGGTTTTGTGGATGTTATGAGACGATTTCGAAGCATACCGAGTCTTATGGGCCTTGTTGAGCAATTTATATTGTTGAAGGCTCAAATGCACTTTTTCTACAAATTTAAATTAAATTCATCAAATCACAATTAAATATAAATTGAGAGAATGAATATAATATCCAAAATTCATAGAACAACTATGTAATTTTAAGCATTCATCACACCTCCCAACCAACTTAATTGCTAGAACCTAGTAATCAAGGCGACTAAAATAAAATCAAAAAGTAAAATAAAAGCAACAACTCTAAACCACTTCCGCAAGAAATCATGATTGAATTTAGCACATGCAACAAGCCCTTAATCCAATAGCTAACCCCACGTGGACGAGTTAAAGCCTCGTGTTTCCAAAGATGTCACCCACAAACTTCCAAAAATTTCTTTACTAAAAGGATTTCTTTCATTTTCATGCCAAAGTTAAAGAACAAGTCATGAATTTCACAACCTTAACAAGATAATTAACCAAAGTTCAAGACACTAGCAGCAAGTAAAGATATCTCATGACATTCAAAATTTGGAGTGTGTGAAAAAGGTTCAGCCAACATAGACACGACCTTAGCCTTAAAGTGAAATATAACTCAAATCTCTTTCTGAAACATGCTTCGACTCAAATCTCACCAGTTATTGCACTCAATAAATAAATCACTCAGAATATGGTGCAAAAATTACTCTCAATATATGCGAGTAGAACAATGTAAATCAAAGGCAAAATATCCCGCGTGCTAATTTTTTTGAAAAACGCTAATATGAAAGAATAAATAAATAGTCTCATGAATGGAATATCAAATACTGAGAATCAAAATTTCTAGAGATGTTACCCACAAACGTCAAAAAATTTCTTTACTCAAAAGATTTCTTTTGTTCTCATGCTAAAGTTGAAGAACAAGTCATGAATTTCACAACCTTAACAAGATAATCAATCAAAGTTCAAGACACTAGCAGCAAGTAAAGATATCTCATGACATTCAAAATTTGAAGTGTGTGAAAAAGTTTAGCCAACACAGACACAACCTTAGCCTTAAAGTGAAATATAACCCAAATCTCTTTCTGAAACATGCTTAGACTCAAATCTCACCAATTATTGCACTCAACAAATAAATGACTCAGAATATGGTGTAAAAATCACTCTCAATATATGCGAGTAGAATAATGTAAATCAAAGGCAAAATATCTCACATACTATTTTTTTTTTAAAACGCTAACATGAAAGAATATCAAATACTAAGAATTAAAATTACCACACTATCACCCCTATCCATCATGTCCACTTGTAAGCTATACCACTTCCAAGATCAAGTAGGACTTTTATTTGGCTGTAATGTTTAGGTCGAGGAATTATGAAAAAATAACAAAAAGGTACAGGTGAATAAAAACATGAATGTTTGAGAGATAATTGGGATAAAAATAAACACAATTAGAGCATTATTCCAAATGCCTTGCTCTTTCTATTAATTTCCCTTTTCTTTTTAAACCTCCTCCTGCTCCCCTCCCTCCCTCCCTCGTTGAACACAATTTATTTCTTTTTTTTTTCAGCTTTTCTACTTTTTTTTCTTTTTTTTTTTAAACAAATTTGCCCAAGTCAAACTCAAATAATCCCAACATATCTACAAAATTAAAAAGAAAGTATGGGTTGGGGGGTTAAACAAAGAAAGGCCAACATAAAGGCTCAAATTGGTTTCTAATGGTTAATGAAGTAATAATAAAAGAAAGAAAAATAAATAAAAGGCTCAAAGAAACAAAGATGGCCTAAAATCATCTCTCAAGAATTAGTATGGTCTTTCAACTTTCATGATCTCAAGGGAATAAAAGTGTGATAACAAATTGATTTATTCTCAGCATTCAATCAAAATGAATAAATAATGAGACTAAACAACAAATTAATGTGCTTCCAAAGAAATTAAGAGTAGATGTATCATAACCCTCCAATAAATGATTGGCACAAAACTCACAAGGTTAAAAGTCTCCACTATCAATCTTCATGATTTTCATATCAATCTTCATGATTTTCAAGTCATATCCACTTATCAACTAAAAATCATATTCACATGGCTGAAGTGCAGTGCAATGATTTCCAAATATGAACACATGGAATACTTTAAGAAAGTAGCTAGTATATCAAACTTCAACACAATTCTCGAGTTAAAGCAATAAAATATCACAAGCCTGCCCAATCACTCAATGTATAGAACACAAGATTACCATGAGCACTAATTTTTTTTTTTAAAAACAAAATAACTAACTCATAGCAGCAAGCAAATATATAAATTCTTCTCAAAATAAGTATTTTCTCTCCCCAACCTAAACGATGCATTGTCTTGAATGTAAAAAAATAAAATCAAAAAGTTAAGGAGATTACCTTAATGATTAACCATGTCTATATGTGCCATTGCCTGCAAGGGGTTAGCGCCAAAAATGCAGAGGAAAAAAAAAAAACGAAAAACTAACAACCCCTAAAAGTAACATTATTTTGAATAACATGCACAAACTGGGTCATCAGAATAATTTTGATCAATTATTTTGAACAACTTTTGAATGAAGTAAAGGAAGTCAAAATCGACGATCTCTAATTATCTAAAAACTACAAAAAGGGTGTTTTTGGTTTCTATAACGCGTCACAACAAATGAAACACAAAATTCCAACAAAATCTCCACAAAAGAAAAGATAAAATTGCATAAGATAATACATGTATTAGCAATTCGCTCTTTGCATGTTTTTTCCACATGGAACTATTAACAAAGTTTTTTTTTCCCACTTTTTTTTCCATTTCTTAGTTCCTTCTCATACAAGATCCACAGGAATTGCACAAATTATTGGAAAGGAATTTCCAAACCTCACACATATGTTGAAACATTGTAGCAACCCCAACCTAAACGATGCATTGTCTTGAATGTAAAAAAATAAAATCAAAAAGTTAAGGAGATTACCTTAATGATTAACCATGTCTATATGTGCCATTGCCTGCAAGGGGTTAGCGCCAAAAACGCAGAAGAAAAAAAAAAAAAAAAAATGAAAAACTAACTACCCCTAAAAGTAACATTATTTTGAATAACATGCACAAACTGGGTCATCAGAATAATTTTGATCAATTATTTTGAACAACTTTTTGAATGAAGTAAAGGAAGTCAAAATCGACGATCTCTAATTATCTAAAAACTACAAAAAGGGTGTTTTTGGTTTCTATAACGCGTCACAACAAATGAAACACAAAATTCCAACAAAATCTCCACAAAAGAAAAGATAAAATTGCATAAGACAATACATGTATTAGCAATTCGCTCTTTGCATGTTTTTTCCACATGGAACTATTAACAAAGTTTTTTTTCCCCCTTTTTTTTTCCATTTCTTAGTTCCTTCTCATACAAGATCCACAGGAATTGCCCAAATTATTGGAAAGGAATTTCCAAACCTCACACATATGTTGAAACATTGTAGCAATCGAAGTCAAATACTACACAGTATCAATATAAATAAATTATATATTACATATATATATATAACACCACGTATATCAGTATAACCAATTGCCCTATTTTTGTTTCATCATAGAGTAACTGAAAAAGCGTCATTTCAATACATTATGTAAACAAAAACATAGACGAACTACTCAATTCTCAATTCAACAGCACACCCAATTTTCAAACAACACAATTCAAATAATTTTGGTTGAAACTCATATTAAATTGTATGAATCAAATCGTGCGTCATACAATTCTAACACCATACTAGTTGGAACATGTAGAAGCCATGTCAACAGAATAATTTTGATCAGTTACTCATGAAATACAATATCCATTTCCAAGGAATAGTAGCAATGTAAGTGAATTTATTCTTGTGTGATAACTGAGATTAGAAATTACCTGGTTGTTGACTCTACCAACTGGTGCCAGAGGCAAGATGAGATCTGCTTCCAGATCAGGTTGAAGATATGCAGGCATGCCCATCACCTTCTATCTCCATGCCCATGTCAGCTTCCAAAGAATCACGCTCTGCATCACAACATCGAAAAGGATACATGAAAAAAATAAAAACTAAAAAAACTATTGCCGAATTTAGTCTCCATTTCCAAGCAATGGCAGCAATGTAAGTGAAGGAATTCTTGAGTGATAACTGAGATTACCTATTTTGTTGACTCACTGCTCAGTTGAGGAATTCTTTAGTTTTTTCATCACTTGTGTTACAACAGACTGCTCAATTGCCATTTAACAAAAAAAGGTCTACATTTATTGCCCAACAAACACATGGATATATTATATATAACCCAACAGACATCAATTATGTAGCAACTACCACCAATAAACTACTAACTTAACACTTTTCTTTTTTTCTTTTCTTTTCTTTTTTTTTTTTTTTGGGTTGAGTAAGAAAGCCAATTTGTAGACATAAATAGTAACTCAGAAATAAAATACTACTCATGCCAATTAGTTTCTCAATTTTCTCGACACCAGACTAAGGATTTGCAAAGCACACAAATTTCTATCCTAAAATGCCAACTGCTGAGGTTTAATTGTTCTGCAGGCTAGGCGAAAGCTCTCTTTTAGAGGGTATTGCCTTTGGCATGTCTTGAGCTTCATTGTAAATCCTTTTATGGTAATAAACACTTACCCCCAAAAAAGCATAGCATGACGAACAATGCCTACGTGCCAGAGAAGCCAAGGAAAGGAACAACAACAAATATCAACTAGGAAGCACGGATACGGATACGGGATACGGATACGATATGATACGGATACGGCGATACGACAAAATTTGAAAAACTAGGATACGGGTACGGCGGGGATACGTTCGTAAAAAATATATTTAACAATTTTTAGTAATGCAGTATGCATAAAAATAAAACCTAAAGCAAAAGATAACTTGATAAAGAAGAAAAATTTCTATAAAACTAAGAGTCTTCAAGGTCAATAGCTTCAACTTGTTCCCCTTCATCAGTGAATATCACAGACCTTAGCTAAAGCCAAAAAACCATTTTTAAATAAAAATTTCAGCAAATATACTTTTTTAAGTCATCAATGATAGCCTAGGAAGCACGGATACAGATATGGTGATATGGGGATGTGGATATGGCGATATGTCAAAATTTGAAAAAGTATGATACAGATACAGCGGGGATACATTCGTAAAAAAAAGAAAATTATAATTTTAATAATGTAATATGCATGAAAATAAAACTTAAAGTAAATTAATAAATAAAAAGAGAGATTCCTATTAACTTAAAAGTGCTCAAACATTCATAAAACATCCAAAACTAAAAGCAAAAGCAAATGCAAATTAAACATCATCCTTACATGCCAACACCAAAAAAAGAATGAGAGCAGAGAGAAGAAACGTGAGAGAGTGAGAAGCGAGAGAGAGAGAGGAGAAGTGAGAGAGACAACAAGGATACATCAATTTGACAAATTCTATTACTTTAACTCTCACTATATTCCTCTTATTAAAGAACTAAACAAAATATTATAAGTAATATGTAACTTCGAGTATCCGATACTTCAAAATTAAGTATCCGATACTTCAAAATTAATAAAAAATTAATTAAGAAGTATCCGATACTTTTAAGAAGTATCCGATACGTATCCGCGAGTATCCGAGGAGTATCGGTATCCGATAAGTATCCGATACGGATACGTCACCCTTTTTGAAGTATCCGTGCTTCATAGAATATCAACCATATTCAAAATAATAAAATTCATTTTCCACTAGTACCAGCATGTAGATTTTGAATTTTTGAACTCTTTTTAATTGAGGCATTTCCTCAAATGGCCTATTTTGACTAGATCAAATAAATCAATGGAAGGAAAATAACACGGTCC
>JAPPVO010000705.1:0-49762 GCA_030407325.1 Camellia japonica | reverse complement strand
CTACTGCGGGTCGTCTGGAAGTTCCCCGTTGTAAGAATAGAAAGATGTCCGCCGCCAAGGGATGGGCTCGTTCTGGAAGAACTGTACTTCTGCTGATCGGGGGAAATGGCAGGGTGGGACAGGTATTCGAGGCGGACACCATGGCTGAGGTCGGACTGATCTGCGGAAGCAACTGAGCCATCTCGTCTGCCTTGGAGTTTTCTGCCCGAGGGATGTGCTTGATGTGGAAGGTATTGAAGAGGCGAACAAGGGGAAGTGCAATGTCCCTGTAAGCCCGCATTGTGTCCTCTTTGGCATCGAATTCTCCCGTGATCTATCCGACGATGAGCTGGGAGTCACTGAACACTCGGATGTGGCTGACCCCAATATCCCTGGCTAGGCGAAAACCGGCAATCAACGCCTCATATTCGGCCTCATTGTTACTGGCCTCAAACAGGAAACGGAGAGCGCATTTGAAATAACCACCTTCAGGGTGGTGAGGATGAGGCCAGCCCCCATACCTTCCCTACGGGATGATCCGTCGACGTTGAGAATCCAAGAATGTGGGTCTTCTGGTTCGATGGGTGCTGGTGGGGGTGGAGGGGCAGTGGTTGGGATAGGGTTAGTGAATTCCAGGATGAAATCTGCGACAGCCTGTCCCTTAATTGCTGTTCGTGGCCGGTAGGTGATGTCAAATGGCTGAGTTCTACTGACCACTGCATAAGTCTACCGGAAAGTTCTGGTTGTTGCATGACCTTCTTCAGGGGTTGGTCAATGAGGACCACTATGGATGGGCTTGGAAGTAAGGACGGAGCCGTCTGGAGGCGGTGACCAAGGCCAGGGACAATTTTTCTAGCAATGGGTAATTCTGCTCCGCTCCCCTAAGAGCTCGACTGATGTAGTAAACCGGCCGATGGACTGAGCCGTCTTCCCTGATAAGAGCTGCACTGACCGCGGTGCTTGACACTGCTAAATAGAGGAAGAGAGGCTCGCCCGTAACTGCCTGTGAAAGAAGAGGAGGATTGGCCATGCATTGCTTTAGCTGCTGAAAAGCCTCTTCGGATTCAGTTGTCCATTCAAAAGTTTGCCAAAGAACTTTGAAGAATGGTAGGCACTTATTGTTGCGCGGGAAATAAAGCGATTGAGGGCCGCCACTCGGCCGGTGAGTCTTTGAACTTCTTTGACCGTTCTAGGTGACTGCATCTCAATCAAGGCCTTGATATTCTCAAGGTTAGCTTCAATACCGCGCTGGCTGACCATAAAACCCAAAAACTTTCCAGATCCTACGCCGAAGGCGCACTTCTCTGGGTTGACCTTCATTTGGTACTTGCGAAAGGTGGCGAAGGTCTCTCACAGGTCAGTCAGATGATCAGTGGAGAGTTTGCTCTTGACCAGCATGTCGTCGACATATACTTCCATATTTCGACCGATCTAATGATGGAAAACAGCATTGACCAGCCGTTGGTAGGTGGCCCCAGCATTCTTCAAGCCGAACGGCATCACATAGTAGTGGTAGGTACCTCGGTCGGTGATGAAGGATGTGTGTCTCAATCGGACGGGTGCATCAAGATTTGGTTATACCCGGAGAATGCATCCATGAAGCTGAGCATTTGATGACCGGCCGTGGCGTCGACCAACAGATCTATGCGGGGGAGAGGATAGCTATCTTTGGGGCAAGCCCGGTTCAGGTCAGAGTAATCGACGCAAAGTCGCCATTTGCCATTGTTTTTGCGGACGAGGACCACATTTGACAACCATTTAGGATAGTCTACGTTTTTGATGAATTGGGCCTCAAGGAGCTTATCAACCTCTGCGGCTATAAGAGCATTGCGCTCCGGATGAAAGACGCGCTGCTTCTGGCGGTAAGGTCGGAAATGGGGTTCAATACTGAGGTGGTGAGTTATGAATGAGGGGTCAATGCCTGGCATGTCTATGTGAGTCCAGGCGAATACATCATTGTGTTCGGTTAGGAGGGCAGTGAGGTCGGCCTTGGCTTGGGGGATAGTTGGCTACCGATCTTGGCTGTTTTGGTTGGGTTGGTGGAGTCAATGGAAACCTCAACGAGCTCCTCCACAAGTTCTCCTCTGACCAACTCGTCCTCATCTCGGACGTCAAGTCCTTCGATGATCATTGCCTCCTTCAGCTTGACTTCTTTGAGTGAGGCAATATAACATTCCCTGGCCACGGTCTGCTCTCCCCGGACTGTTCCGACCCCGAGATCGGTGGGAAACTTGATGGCAAGGTGATAGGTGGATGTGATGGCTTGGAAGGCATTTAGGGCAGTGCGGCCAAGGATGATGTTGTAGGCGGATGGGCAGTCGACCACAAGGAAGGTGAGCAACTTCGTGGTCTGCCTTGGATATTCGCCGTTCGTGATAGGGAGATCGATGGAACCGATGGAGGTCACACGATCACCAGTGAAGCCGACCAGAGGGTTTTGGAGAGGAGACAAACTTTCTTCCCCAATCTTGAGCTGGCGGAAGCAATTGAGGAAGATGATATCTGAAGAGCTGCCGTTGTCGATGAGAACCCGTCTGACCTTGTAGTTGGAGAGGATGGCAGAGATGACCAGGGGTCATCATGTGGGTAACGGATGCCTGTACAGTCGGCGTCCGTAAAGGTGATAGGCTCGGTCCACTGTTTCGGCTGTTTAGAGGGTCAGTCCACCGTTGCCACTGCTTTGTCTGAGCCCTGCCTTATTTTTCTGAGTTCTGCCTTCTGAGCTGAGCGGGATGGTCTGCCACAAGCAAGGCCGCCTGAAATAACTCTGATCTCTCCAACTAGTGGAGGGGGATAACCTGGCGGGCGAGGCTGTTGTGGGTGGCGATCATGGCCTTGGTTAGGTTGAGCTGGCTGCCTGGGTAGGGTGCGCCGGTGGTTGTTTCTGGGGGGCTCGATTTTTTGCCTCTGCTGTGGGCGAGTGTCCGTGAAGCGGCTGAGACGCCCCTGACGTATTAGGGCCTCGACCTGATCCTTGAGGTTGATGCAGTCATCAGTGTTATGGCCATGGTCCTGATGGAAACGACAATATTTGGACTGATCTTTCCGGTTTGAAGGGTTCGCGAAGGTAGGGGCCATTTGAGAGGGTAGTCCCGCTGGATCTGGTTGAGTACTTGTACCATGGGAGAATTAAGGGGGGTGTACCGCTCAAACCGGCCGGGCGGTCGGGCTGGTGTCGGCCGTTCTGCACGGGGGGGTCCGTCTGTATAGTGGGGTATTTGGCTATTATAATGGGCGTTTCTGGATTCTGAGTCTTTTCTCTTGTCTCTGGGGGTCGGGTTTTTAGTCACTGGATCCTGCCGAGCGGCCAGTGAATCTTCGGCATTCATGTATCTTTGGACTTTGGAGAGTAGGGCGGCCATGGAGGTCGGGGGGTTTTTAGAGAGGGAGAAAAGGAAATCGGACGACCGCAGACCGGCCATGAAAGCCGTGAGGATGACCTTGTCGTCGTTTTCTGCTACTTGCAGGGCTTCGGTGTTGAAGCGGGTAACGAAGCTATGCAGCGATTCCCCCTCGGATTGGCGAATGTTGAGGAGTTGGGTGGCCGGGCGTTGCTGGTGCTGGGCTCCAATGAAATGGCTCAGGAAAGAGTCACTGAGATGTTGGAAAGTGGAGACGGAGTCTGTCGGTAACTGGCTGAACCACAGTCGAGCTGACCCCTTCAGTGTCACGGGGAAAGCTCGACACATGATCTCGTCAAGGAAAGCATGGAGGATCATGAGGGTTCGGTATGTCTCCAGATGGTCGACTGGGTCCGTTGTACCGTCAAAAGAATCAATGGTGGGCATTTTGAACTTGGCGGGCAGAGGCTTGTCCCGGATGGAAGCAACAAATGGTGAGTTTGCTGTGGTAGAGGGTTTATGTTGGATGTTCTGCATGACCCCTTGGAGTTGGAGCTTCATGGCTCGAAGTTCAGCGTCCCAAAGGGGAACGTTGTCACCTCCGGAGGGAAACAGGGGCTGGACGCTGCTGGTTTCCCCTTCAGGGGGGCTGGTGCTATGACCGATGGATTGGGGTGGAGGAGGTGGATTTATATGTGGGGGAGGAAGGTTGCAAACCTTCCAGGTTGGGTGGATAGGGTTGCGGGACAGTATCGCCCGGGGCTTGTTCTTGGTTGGGTGGAATATCTAGAGGTGGTGAAGAAGCATGGGGAGGTTTCTTTGGAGTAAAGCATTGATCAAGGCCTGGTTTTGCTCAGCCATGTGGTTAATGCTGTTGGTAAGTTCGATGAAATACTGAGGTGGGTTGTTTGGATTAGGAGGGTCGGTTTGATGATCGGCAGCATTATGGTGAGAAGCCATGGATCTAGTCGTGACCATACACTTTGATGGGTGAGAGGAAAAGGTTACTGGGACAGGGTCTCCGGCGACAACGAACACAATTGGCGCACAGATAAACCAATTTCCCATAGACGGCGCCAACTGATAAAGCAGTTTGTCCCTGTATGGATCGGACTGGTCCAAGCTCCTCGAGCCCACGTAGAAATGGTCTAGCCCACCGAGTCACCTACAACCAAGTTCAACTGGGAACGGGGTAGTCCCCCAATGAACCCTCCGACGAGCAGATTAGTAGAGGAAGTAGAGAATATAGAGAGAGAGATAGGAGATAGAAAACTTAACCTTCTTCTTGTCCTCAACGTTTGCTTATATCCTTTCGTAATCATTTCGCTGTCTTTTCCAACCTGCCCCTTTTTGCCGAAAGTCTCTGTTGTAGCTTACCTTGTTCAGGGTAAGGGGGTCCTGTTCCGACGGGGAGGTGTTGTCGTAATAAATGCTGTGATGGGCTGCATTAATGGTGATGTGCAGTGGTAATAACTTTGCAGATCTTTGTCTGCTGATGTGGCTCGTCCTTCACCTGCCATGTGTCTGAATACCATTGGCTCTTTATGCCATGTTGGATTCCAGCTGTTCTGGACTTCACCAGCTGGGTTATGTATTGGGCTCTGATTGATGGGCTTGGGTTGTTTATAGTGGTTCATGGCCTTTGTGGGCTTATCCATGTCATAAATTATTATCCAAATTTATAATGTAAACCCAAAATATTTAAATATCACCTAATGTGAAAGAGTTGTGTCAATATTTAATTTTTTTTTTTTTTTTCCAGATTATCGGTTACAATAAGGAAAGAAAATACTCCTCCACCAACAAAAAGAGACGGACAATATCAATGGTATGAACTTGTATGTCAATTTCGATGAACAAATAAAAAAAAATGTTCATAGTTTGTTACAGCTACTAATCAAAGGATTTATCACATATGCAATTTCTGAACGTCGTGCTCGACAAAACAATTGATATACCAGATTTACACCTGAACAACGAAAACAATATATTGAAAATATTTCAAATAATAGAAAAAGAAAACGCAAAGGTCCAAACAAATTCGACAACACAACTTACTCCTTGGAAGGGCATGCCAACGAATGGTAAACACACAAAATTAATAATTATTTTTGACATCTTTTACTATACAAACTTGATTCTAATGCCTATAATTTGTTAATATATATGAAAAACAGGTGATGCATCATCGCAAATTGTTTGCTCTCTGACACATGAATTGCATGAATTACTTAAAATGACACCTTGTACCTTTTGTAAAGCTAAAAGGTTTGACTATGAACCTTCGAGCTTTTGTTGCTATAAAGGAGAAGTAGTGCTTGCAAGCCCCGAAGTTCCAGAATGTCTAATAACCTTGTCCACTTCTCAAACTATAGAGGCTATTGAATTTCGTAGACACATTTGAGCATATAATCACATCATTTGGCATGAAATTAGACAAGGAATTGGCAAATTCTAGACGAGGTGTTTATACATTTTGTGCACAAGGTCAAATATACCATGATTTGCCATCTTTGATTCCATATGGTAAGGATCCTTGTTATTTCCAGTTGTACTTCTACGATACAGACAATGAACTTCAGAATAGATTGAGTAAACTAAACGATGCACCACTTTGTAAGGTTGTTATTGGTAAACTAATTGAGATAGTTTCATAAAATCCGTATGCTTAGTTTTTGTGTACACTAGAACATGTTCCATTAGATACTTTTCAAATCCGTATAAGTACAAATGTGAAGTTGGATCAAAGGGTTTACAACTCACCATCAGCTGATCAGGTAGCTACAATTTGGATTGAAGGAAATAACCCAAATATACCTCATGAACGTGATATTATAGTTCACTCAAATTCGTGGCATAAGCATAGAGTGCGACACTATCATGGTTGTTACGATCCATTGCAATACCCATTATTATTTGCTAGAGGAGAGGTTGGATGGCATCAAAAAAACCTTAAAAGAAATAGACCTGGAGTAGCTAATGGTGTCATTAACATGCAACAAAATTCAAATATGCATTCATTTACATCAGCTAAAGACATTTTTAGACAAAAACAAGAAGGCACTTACTCTTTTCTAATGAAATCGTTTATTATTTTTATTATTTTATATTTTTTCATTTTTTTGGATTTTTATGAACGGGACGCTGAAGGACTAATAAGAAAATTAATAGAAAGGATAAGTCATGGAGTATATAATTGTGAGTATATATTCAGGTACATTTAAGGGGAAGTTACCCATAAATCCTAAATGTTGATCTTGCGTTTCATTTTGGTCCCAATTTTTTTCTTGTAATCCATTTGGTTCTCTCTATTGTAGAAAAGACACAAGTGCCATTGGGTTAATCATGGGCTACTTTATGTAAGGTTTTTATTTGGTGTATGCTTAAAACTTGCCACGTTATGCGCGTGATTGGGTGTCACACAACACGAAAGTATACTAAGGCTTTTTATACTTTTTGCTCTGTGGGTTGATGCATTACACGTGACACACAAACCACTCTCCCCTCTCATTACCTGACCCGTCACGTTAGAGTGTCACATTTGGGAAAAGTATACTAAAGAGTTTTTAATTTTTTTAAAGTGTCATATCATACCCGCCACATTGGAGTGTCACATGTCATGTTTGAGAAAAGTACACTAAGGAGTTTTTAATTTTTTTTGAGTGTCACATCATACACGCCACACGTTTGAGAAATGTACACTAAAGAGTTTTTGTTTTTTTTTTATGTGTCGCATCATACCCGTCACGTTGTCACATTAGGAAAAAATACACTAAAGAGTTTTTATTTTTTTTGAAAGTGTCACATCATACCCGCCACGTTGTCACACTAGGAAAAAGTACACTAAAGAGTTTTTTCTTTTTTTTTTTTTTGAGTAAAAGTTTTGGGGTGTCACATTATAGCCGCCACGTTGTCACATTTAGGAAAAGTACACTAAAGATTTTTTAATTTTTTTAGAATGTCACATTGTTGGAGTGTCACATTAATACCTGTCACATTGGAGTATCACATCATACTTGTCACATTAATAAAATGGTATAGTTGTCCACCAAAACACTACCAAAATAAAAAATAAGACCACACGGAAAGAAACTCTCTACTAATAGAACTTAACAGATCAATAGAAAAAACTTGGGACTAATTGGAGTACTTGTTTGTGAGATGAGATTTATTGATAAATATCCCTATATTTAAACACTTAAAATTAAAATAATATTATATATGACATTATTATTAGTGCCTTATAATGAAAATATATAAATCACTAATTATATATATTTAGAATTTCACATTATTTAATTTAATATATATATACACTCACAATTTTCATTTCAAACAGGTGCAATATCTATATCCACAATTTTATCAACTATAATTCAAATAAACCTGATAATACTTGAAGCTAATAATATTAGAGAATTGTATATTATAAAATATATTGTTTCTATTTCCATATTTACAGCTTTCATACAATAAGGAAATTAACAAATATTATGTATAGTTACAATAAAAAAAACAATTGAAAGCAACTCAAGTACAACGTTATGGGCAACAAGTAAGCAAAGTCCCGAACGAGTGAAGACAGAAGATTTGATAGAACGTTCATTACTTGATTTTCAGGTATGTAATTTATCATCCTAATAATAATTGTAATAATTCCAAATATTATGATTCCTCTTTTACGTCACCAAATTAATATTAATATTAATACACCATGACTATAAATATCCAAATAGAGTACACATTGTTCCTTCAAAGCGACAATCATTCGTATAGACAATCTAGACCAACCTTGGTATATTGCTTGCAAAGTATGCAATAAGAAAGTTTATCAAATTGAACAAGGAGCAGAATGCAGTAAATGCAAGAACTCGAATTCAAAGTATCATCCAAGGTATGTGATAGTTCTATATAATAACACAAATCAATGTTTTGCATTTATTAAATAACAAAATTACAACCTCGTAATTTATTTACGTTTGTCACATCAAATATTAGATATTTGATGAAGCTTACAGTGGGAGATGGAGAAAGACAACTACATGTCACATTATTTGAAGCGACTGAGAAAATTATTGGATGTTCAGCAACTGAATTCATAGCATCCAAAGACAAGGCAAGTTTACCAAATACGTAAACAATGTCACATTAGTAACATACATACATAGCCAAGAAAATAATTTAATTTAAAACTATACTATTGTTATTGTTGTTGTAGGATGGTAAGAATAACAAATTCGATAACGCGCTAAAACTTGCTTCTGGACATACATACATATTTATCACAATGCTACACAAGATGATTGATAAGGATCGCAGATCTGGGAAGATTATAGTAGAAGAAGTACAAAATGACGAAGATCAATATAAAATGGAAAATACAAATACAACAAATTTTCAAAATTCCTCAAAGAGGATCAAACTAGAGAAGGAATGAATTTTGTAAAATATTTTTTAATTTATTCCAAAATTATAATAAAAATATTACATTATTAGTTGAACGTTTTATTTCTTCACCTTAAATAATAATATAACAATGTTAGTTGGGTGTTTTATTTGTACATCTTGTAATTACAAAATGGTTTCTACATACATACACATAACTAAAGTGAATCAACTTGGTGAATTATATATTTAATAGTAATAAGTCCAACCATATGATATGGACTGCAATTATCTTATATTATTGTTTCAACCTACTTTCTAAATTTTAATACTTAAATAAAAATATAAATGCCCCTCATACATATGAAAGACATGGAGTCCGATTACACTCCTAATCCGACTTATCAAACTTCAACCAAAACATATCCACACTTTCAAAACATAAACATTAAACATTAACAAAAAAAATAACAAAATGGTTCAAAAAGTAAAACTAACATAAAACCTACAAACCAAAAAAAAAAAACAAAAACATAAATATAAGAAAAATTACCATGTGCAAAGCACGTGCACTTCCACTAGTTTATATAATATATATCATTTAGTTTTTTTAATATGATAAAATTAAAACACAAATATTACACTTACTATTCATTTTCATTAATTTCTTTTACATCTTACATCTTTTAATTTTCATTAATATAAATCACCATTTGATAATATATTATATTATTTGTCCTGTCCCTGATAAGATGCAAGGAAAAGACAGAGAATGACAAACTTGTCCCTTGGCCATCTAGTCTCAATTCAAATCAATTATCCATTTATACTCTATATTCGACTAAGGGGTGTATTTGAAAAATAATAATAATAATTTTAGTTAAAAAATTATTAAAATATTAAAAAGTCAAAAAAATTAAAATAAAGATTTAATTAGGACATATGATACGTTGTGCATTATAAAATTATCCTAGAATTTAACAAGTTGTTACAAAAGAAGCTGATGGAATTGCAGGAGATTGTGAGAATAAAATAATTGCGTTGTTGGAAATTAATTTGTACCTGGTATATTGATTTACTTTATCTACCAAATTTCACATACATGTGTTTATATAATTCACAACCCTTATGGCAGAAGTGGCTGTTTACCAAACCAATAAACAAAAATAAAATTAAATAAAGTCTAAATCAATAACAAAAAGATCAAATTTTTATAAAATATTTGGGCATGCAAGATAAACAAGATTGACAATTCTTAACACCTTTTTCTTCGTTAAAGCCTAATCACATCTAGGAAGAACGAAAAAAATTAATAGCTCTGACTGATATCGCATATGATATGCCCTTTCAATTAGAGAATGACATGTAAATATGCGACCACTTGACCTAAAAACTAAATACTAACTATGGAAACTAATATAACCTGAATGAAAAGTAAAAAAACACCTAAATTTGAATTCTAACAGTACCAATAGATTACTCTTGTCTCTTTTTCTGGCTATAAAGTCTCACCAACTCCTCCACCACCCCATCTATATCTATAGCTCGGCTTTTCGCGCTCCCTTTTGGAAGAATGAATAGCCCTTACAGTTCAGACTCTACTTATATTGGTTTTGATTCTAATTTCACAAGTGCAATGTGAAACAGTGGAAACACAAAAAGAGTCCAAATCCGGCAATTTCTTTTAGAAAATTAATGTTTGAATCAAATGCCAAAAATGGATTGCTTTGCCAGATTTCAGAGTCGCCACCTAAATATTTATTTTTGGGAAATTTAGGAAACCCATGACTCATGCCAAAGGTCATTAGTCCGTTGTTACCAAAGTATCTTGGTTCGGGAACTTAGGTATGAGAGGGGAAGGTCAATAATTGAACACCCCACTCACTCGATCAAAGATCGGCCTCTGCTAATCATGATGTGATTTTTATGTACAGTATATGTTCTTGTTCTATATGTAACATACAAATATAGACTAATTTCATGAAAAGTTGGAACGTTTGATTTCATGTTTGTTTTGACAAAAGTGTTTTGAATATGTATCACTTAAAATGGTGATCTCATATATACATGAATCAAATATCCCAATTCAAGTGATTAGCCTTCATCCACAGGCATTCAAACAGGTATATCAAATAAGTAGTTAGCCTCATGGTAGTATGTTTGATATGACAGCATTCACACTTATGCAATATGCTAAAGCAAAAATGCTTACCTTAACGTCTGAAGGCGAGTCCAAGAAGAAAGCAAATAGTTAGAAAAAAAAATACATGATCCTAATTTAATGACTAATGCAACGTGCAATTAAGGTTCGGCTACTAATATGGCATGTGAGTCAATTCAAGGCATGTGATAGCGCATGTATGCAAGTAAGGAGTTTGAATTTGACATTTGAATAATATGATGAGCCGAACTTTTATGCATGTAAACGAATGGATGTAAATCATGGAAAATGATAATTAAACATGATGTCACTAATCTAACCATCATAAGCAGTGAAATAAAAGGGGGAAAGAATGGGGGTTGGAAGACATACAACTTATTACATATTTGTCCTCACGAAAGAGGGTCCGAATGTCCAAATGTCCGAATAAATAATTATTACAAAGCCGAATGAATAATAAATGAAAGGGGTCGTCTAATTTATTACAAGAATTGATGTAAGACAAGCCTTGACACAATAAACTCGGTATAACGTCCGACCGAATTCAATTAATCATATTGGTTCTTTATGTCGGTTGTAATCCAAGTTTAACCAATTTTATTAGCCTTTTTATTACCTTTCCATTTCTTTATCTTTTCTCCTGTTTGTGCAAAAGTGATATTTACGTCCACTAAGTCCAAAACGCAATAAAGAGAAACAAGCATCAACTTAACCCGAGAAACAAATCTTATTTTCTTCGGGGGAAATTACAAAGGAAGAGTCAAACTTATTTACAAGCGATAAAGGATTCCAAGTCAAACTCAAGATGTGCAACAAGAACTAGTCAAACTCAAAATAGTGATAATGACTTAGAAAAACCCAAACTTGAGTGATAATGACTTGAAATCCAAACTTGATAATAAGTGATAATGACACTTTCCTTAGTGATTTCCAAGGGTCAATTAGTCCCTTAAAAGTAAACACACTGATGAATAAAGAGAAATGAAAAATAAAATATTGGGCTTTAGTATAAAAACATGTATACATTTGGGGTAGTAAACCTCCAAAGAATTTAAACCATTAAGTATAGAGCGTTTTATGCCTTTGGTAGTAAATCTCCTAAGAGATTAAATCAGTAAGCATAGAACGTTGTATACTTTCGGTAATGAACCTCCTAAGCATAAAACGTTTTATGCCTTTAGTAGTGAATCTCCAAAAAGATTATACCATTAAGCGTAGAACATTTTATACCTTTGGTAATGAACCTTCTGAGCATAAAACATTTTATGCCTTTGGTAGTGAATCTCCAAAGAGATTAAACCATTAAGCATATAACGTTTTATACCTTTGGTAATGAACATCCTAAGCATAAAACGTTTTATGCCTTTGGTAGTGAATCTCCAAAGAGATTAAACCATTAAGCATAGAGCATTTTATACCTTTGGTAATGAACCTCCGAAGAGATTAAACCATTAAGCATGGAAGAGTTCCTTTCTTATACTTGAACCACAATCTTAATTTTTCACAACTTTTTAATCGAAATAAGCAAAGAATGGAGGGAAGTTGCAGAGATGATTATGCGAAATTGATTAATACAAACAAACTTGATATTTAAAACATAAATCATTGAAATAAATTAAACAGCCCCCTAAATAGCATACAATAGTACTGAAATTAAGCCATAGAAAGCGAGCAACATTAAATAGGATCAAGTTAGAAACAAGTAGAAGGAAGGGTGGCTAACCCCTCTACTTTTACAGCTTCAAATCACATAGTTTAGATGTTGAAAAACAGCCCCAAAAGAATTTGAGAGAAACCTACCACTTTTACTATTCACCGCCGGAGGTACTATTCACCGTCGGGGTTACTATTCATCGCCAGAGGTTACTATTCATCCTGTGGAGTAAATTATTTAAAGTAATAAATTACAACAGTTTATATACAATATTTAAATTACAACAGATATGTGGGTGGTGCAGCCTTCCCATTGAAACAGTAAAACAGTATAATAATAATAATAAATTACAACAGATATGTGGGTGGTGCAGCCTTCCCATTAAAGCGATAAAAATACAGTTATGAAAAGAAATAAATGAAGTATTTAAAAAAATTATATCACATTTTTAAATTAAATGAAAATTTATGAAAATTCACCTTTTGGGGAAATGATGAATTTTCTGAGTCACAAACTTTCTTTTGATTACTCTCAAGTCTGTGAAATGTGTTCTCAATTCTCAGCCCAAAATTTAGAATTACAACTTTAGTGGTTGGTTTTTGAATGGTGTATTGATGAAATAAAAATATCAAAGAAAATATTTTATTTTCCCTCTCTCTCTCAAAAAAAAAAAACTAATTTTCTTTCTTTCTGATTCCTTTTCTCTCCAACTCTCTCGCACCACTTCCTTTTCTCTCTGATTAGCCTCTCTCCTCCCTTTGATTAGCCTCTCTCTTCTCTTTTTTCTTTCCTGAGCCTTTGTCCTTACATAAACAAAAAAGTATAATATAATAATATAAATATTATATAATATATATCTAATATAATATATCTATATATATATGCATTATGTGCTTGGATGTCGGCACCCAAGGGCTGACCGACATAAAATTTTTTATTATTTTTCTTTTATAATATATTTAATATAATATATAATTTATACCAAAATACTAAACATATAATATAATAATATAACTTTTTTTATATTTTCTTTTTATATATAAAATATATAATTTATACCAATTTATATAAAAACATCAAAAATATGAACAAACACATAAAATTATCCAAAATTACAAAATACTAAACTAACAAAATATTTAGTAGTTTAAAACAATTTAGCCATCATGGTGAAGGTTGGGATTAAAGTTCAATTTCCATCTCTCTTACTGAGGATTCTGTGAGAAACACATTCTAATTGTCATCATCGGGTAAACAAAAGAAAGCGCCCAAGTCTTAGGGCCGGTCAAAATTTGGGTGTCTACAATATCCTCCTCCCATTTGATACTTAGGGTTTCACTCAACTCCCTTGCTTTGCTCCTCACCGCCTCCCCACCATCTTCAACCACCACTTTCTGAATCACCTCGGCCACATTTTTTCGATCAAGCAACCCATTCTTGTCCCTCACAGCCTCCATGCCAATCCCTATCTCCTCCACCAACCTAGCATTTACAGGCTGATCAAGATGCATTGGTATGGCTGTGATTGGACTTCCAAACTTCATTCCCTCTATCACTGAGCTCCATCCACAGTGACTCACAAAACCACCAATGCTTGGGTGCAGCAAAATCTTCAGTTGAGGAGCCCAGCCTTCCACCACCATGCCTCTCTCTCCTACCCTCTCAATGAACCCTCTAGGCATTGCCTTCTCAACACTTGTATTTGCTCCCATTGAAAACCTCACAAACCATACAAAATTAACACCAGAAAGCTCCAACCCATAAGCTATCTCTTCAATCTCATCCTCCGATAGAAAATACTCGGTGCCAAAACAAACAAACACTGTGGACCGCCGCTTCTTCTTGTTCAGCCACCCAATAATCTCGCTCGCGTTGTTGTCATCAACACAGTCTTGGACAAGTAGGACAGGCACAATCTTCTTCCCAACCAACCAGAGAGATAATCAATGTTCTTTCCTTCAACTTCTTTAAAAGTTTTGATCAAAACAATCTCCAATGATCGATCAAGGCACTTGAAACAGCGAGTCTTGTCCTTGTCGAGGTTTTTCGAGGATTGAGCAAATGGAATACTTCTACTATGTCATAATCACGAAGATAATGTTGGAATAATCTTCTGTGTAAAATAAAAAAACTTGAAACAAATCAAACTGAAAAATCTAGAAACCCTAGATGTTGATTTGTGATTATGTATCAATAAAAAGCAGTAAAAAACAATCCCAATCAAACAATCAAGAGAAAGAGACACAATGATTTTTACGTGGAAAAACCACAATTGGACACCTTCCAATTGTGATCAAAAAACCACGGGCAACTGCCACAAGAACAATCCACTAAGAAGATTTAAAGGAATTACACAGGTATACTCTCAATTATCTAGCGAATTCACAACGCCTAATTGAACCAACCTCTATATGCCTCTTCCAACCCCATCTTCAGCACGGAATTGTCTTTCTGATGAGCCACTCCGGATTCCACCAAAGCTTCAGGCTCGAATTCTTCAGAATTCACAACTGAAGAACAACTCTTTCTTTTGTGTAAACAAACAAACCTTTGATGTACTCTCTTTAAACCATGAGTTGAAGACTCAATAAAAACATCAAAGAAAAAAAAAACAAAATATCCCCAGATATAAACCTTTAAGAACCAAAAAGAAGATCTGGAGGACTTCAATCAAATTACTTAGTTTTGGGAGAAAACCAAGTATTTATAGAGAACCAAAAGTAATCCAAGATTGGGAAGAAAACAAACTCCTTGAGAAATCCGGATTCTGAGGCTCGCTCGAGCGAAGCTTTCCTGGCTCGAGCGAGGAGAGTAATTTTCATGATTTCTACTAGTGCCTTGGCTCGAGCGACGGATCCTTGGCTCGAGCGAGGAATACACTTCTTCAGGTTTTTGTATGGACGCAATCCTTGGCTCGAGCGAGAACTCCTTGGATCGAGCGAGCAAACCTTCGCTCGAGCGAGCTCTTCTTGGCTCGAGCGACCAATGGCAGACATGCAATTTTGAATGCAATTTTGCATTTTGCTTCGGCCGCGAGCTGACCGGGCAGCTCGACCCCCATAATAATCAGCGAAGTGGCAATCTTGAAAGCATTGACATCACAAACTTCTCTGCAAGGCAACCTCACTGAAATAAAAGTGCGAATAAAATTACAACTCAAAAGAGTTTTGTCAAACGGGATTGCCAAGAATAAAAACCTAACACAAACAAATAAAAATAAATTACTTACAGAATTTATTTTACCGAGATGAATAAGTACAAAAATAGATCAAGTCGAGTGTGTGACACTCTGTCCTTAAGACAGATTTGCCTCGCTTCGGTACTTACGGATAAATGGCGTCTATCTCCCAAGATACAATTATCTTTTACAGATTGTATTAGCACTAAAAACAATTTGTTTCGGCAAACTAGAACCTATGTTCTATACTCTCAAATATTTCTCTAAAAACTAGAATGAAGAATAATGCAAAGAGAGAGAGAAACCAGGAAGACAAATGAATTTTCTGGATGTGAAAATCTGCTGAAAATGATCTCTATTTATAGAAAAATTGATGACCATTGGATAAATCCGAACAAGTATGATTCAAACCGAACAGGTATGTTTTTGAAATGAACAGATCTGGTTCAAACTGAACAGGTATGAACTGTTTAAACCTGCTGGAATTTAATCTGTCCGTTGGACAGTTTGAACCTGTTGAAATGAACCCTTTAATCTGTCCGCAGGACTGTTTGAACCTGTTGATATAGACCTGGAAAAGGCACTGTACGTACAAAAAATTGAATTCAAATTTTAGCGCAAAATTTAAATTAATTTTGTTCAGAAAAAATAAATTTCCCGTAAGAATTTTTGGAAAAAATTCAAATAAAGTTTGTCTAAAAAATTAATATTAGAATCGACCCAACCCACCACCTGCACCAGCTCCCGGTACGACTCGGCTTGGCCTACCGGTCAGACTAACGGCAGTGGTGTGCGCGCGTGTTTGGTGGTTTGAGCCAAAGGTCACTTTGTCCATAACTCCTCCCTTCTACAACCTTGGGGTGCCCGTTGGGCCCAACCCAAGTGTTGCCACCTAGAACTTATATACACACATAAGTTTTCTTAAGTTTCTAATGTGGGATAACCATTTTAAGGAAACTCACATTTTACTTCTTCAATTTCCTATTCCACGGACCCAAAAACGACGTTAACTTCATATTCACTCATAAATGGTTTTGACGAACCGTATTCACCGTATGACTTGCCATGCAGCAAAGAACATGTCACATCTTTGGACCCACCCCAAAAGACATGTGGGCCCCACTCAAATTTAAGCTCAAAGTTGGCCCAAAATAAGCCTACAAAACCATAAATTCCAACAATCCCCCACATGAATGGAATTTGACGGAGAGAAAATGAAACAACATGATCTAATTACAGAGAGTATAAAAATTGGAAATATTCTGCAAAGGATAGGTAGCTTTCGACTTTGAACCTTCCCTTGTGAGATACTATTGGATTTACTAGCTAATCAGTGAACATGATGTCTTGAACTGTTCAGCCATTTGTGTAAACCAAGACAATAGTACTCACACAGTATATTACCAAACACAGTTTAGTTCTCACTATTGTGTTCATTTTGGCCCTGAACAACCTGGTCTTTCATGAGTGCTCTAAAGAATTGTAGCATTTCACAAATCTCATAGAACCGTCCCAATTCACACTCATATAGGTGATTCTTATGAAGAGTATCCTACCATACTCCACTAGGTATTCCTAGATATAAGAATCATTAAAAGTATTTACTTAACCTAAAATGCTGCAGACATCACTATTTCATCATAGAAATGGGTAGGAGTTTAACTCCCCAGTGATCCTTATAAGTCATACACAACTCGGTTGTCCCTTTGAACCTAGATCTTGGGATCTCCAGTCAACTAGATTGGGTTGCCGTTGTGGTAACTCTTATTTAATAGGCTTAAGTCTCATTCCCTTCAATGAATTCTCAACTAACTCTCTTGCTAACCCTTTGGTTAGTGGATCCGTTATGTTGTCTTTAGACTTCACTTATCCAATGGAAATAATTCCATTAGAGAGTAGTTGTCTCACAATGTTATGTCGATGATGAATGTGTCGTGACTTACCGTTATACATATGACTCTTTACTTTACCTATTGCTAATTGACTATCGCAATGTATGCATATAGCAGGCACCGGTTTTGGCCACATTGGAATATCTTCAAGGAAATGACGAAGCCATTCTACTTCTTCCCCAACTTTATCTAAAGCTATAAACTCTAATTCTATAGTAGACCTAGCAATGCAAGTCTGTTTAGAAGATTTCCAAGATACAGCCGCCCCACCAAGAGTAAAGACATACCCACTGGTGGATTTTGAGTCTCTAGTATTCGATGTCCAATTTGCATCACAGTATCCTTCAAGTACTGCTGGATATCTAGTGTAATTAAGCCCAATGTTACGAGTAAATCGGAGATATCTTAGAACTCTTATAATAGCTTTCCAGTGTTCTACTCTCAGATTACTCGTATATCCACTTAATTTACTTACTACATAAGCTATATCTGAGCGAGTGTTAGTCATCAAGTACATTAAGCTTCCAATAATTTGGGCATACTCTAATTGAGAAATACTTTCCTGTACATTCTTAGAAAGAAATAAATTAACATCCACAGATGTTCTAGCAAGACGATCATCATCTTTACTAAATTTGTCAAGTATTTTCTCAATGTAATTTGATTGTGACAAAGCATAACCTTCTGATGTTTTCGTAATTTTCATACCAAGAATTACATCAGCAAGCCCCATGTCCTTCATGTCAAAATGTTTATTCAACATTTTCTTAGTAATTTTAATCATGTCATTATTACTACCTATGATGAGCATATCATCCACATAAAGGCATACTATAACATAACCATTGTTTGGGTTTTTAATATAAACACATTTGTCACATTCATTAATTTTGAATCCATTTGACATCATTGCTTTGTCAAATTTCTCATGCCATTACTTTGGCGCTTGTTTGAAACCATATAATGATTTAACCAATTTACACACTTTCTTTTCTTTTCCTGGAACAGAAATTCCTTTTAGTTGTTCTATGTAAATTTCTTCATCTAATTCACCATTTAAGAAAGCGATTTTTACATCCATTTGATAAATTTCTAGATTGTACAAAGATGCAATGGCAACTAGCATTCTAATGGATATTATTCTAGTAACTGGTGAGTATGTGTCAAAGTAATCAAGACCATCTTTTTGTCTATATCCTTTGACCACAAATCTTGCTTTGTATTTGTTAATTGATCCATCCGCTTTCATTTTTCTTTTGAAAATCCACTTGTATCCAAGATGTTTACAACTTGGTGGCAAATTCACCAATTCCTAAGTGTGATTTTGCAGGATGGATTCAACTTCGCTATTTACAGCTTCTTTCCATAAAGGAGCCTTAGGACTGGACATTACTTCTTTAAAAGTTAAGGGCTCATTTTCTCATAAAAATGTTAGAAAAGCTGGACCAAAAGATTTTGAAGTTCTAGCACGTTAACTACACCTAGGTTTATCTTCCTCATTTTGATCTATCTCTCTTGTTTTTTATCTTGTTCTTGATCATGACTAGTAATAGCATCATAAGATCTTTTATTAGTACTAGTCTCTTGTCCAGTCTTGTTTGGAAATATATGTTCAAAGAACGATGCATTCCAAGATTCAATAATAGTATTTACATGCATTTCGGAATGTTCTGACTTATGAATCAAAAACCGATATGCACTACTATTCTTGGCATAACCAATGAAAATGCAATCAATAGTTTTAGGACCTATCTTAGTCTTTTTAGGACTAGGAATAGTCACTTTAGCCAAACACCCCACACTTTTAAGTATTTGTAGGATGGTACTTTCTCATGCCACATTTCATAAGGTGTTTGATTCACTTTCTTTCGGGGTACTTTATTAAGTATATAATTAGCAGAAAGTATTGTTTCCCCCCACAAGTTCTGAGGTAATCCAGAACTTATTAACATGGCATTTATCATTTCTTTTAAAGTCCTATTTTTCCTTTCAGCAATTCCATTTTGCTGAGGTGAGTAAGGTGTGGTGGTTTGATGAATTATTCCATGTTCTTTACAAAATTCACCAAAAGGTGATTCATATTCACCACCTCTATCACTTCTAAGTTTTTTAATTTTCTTACCAAGTTGATTTTCAACTTCATTCTTATATTGAATGAAGGTTTCCAAAGCTTCATTCTTGGTTCGAATTAAATAAACATAACTATATCTAGTATAGTCATCTATGAAAGTCATAAAATATTTTTTCCCACCTCTGGTTTGAATTGATTTAAAATCACAAATGTCACTATGAATTAATTTAAGGGGTCTGTACTTCTTTCAATTGAATGAAAAGGAGTTTTGGATAATTTTACCTCAACACAAATTTCACATTTATGATTTGAATCAATGTGAAATTTAGGTAAACATTTCATATTAATTAATCTACGCAAAGATCCATAATTAACATGTCCTAGTCTACCATGCCACAAATTTGAAGACTCAAATAAGTAAGAAGAAGATGTATCTTTATTAATAATAGAGGGTATAACAGTCATTAAATTTATTTTGAAAAGGCCATCAGACATGTAACATTTTCCTACATACATCTCGTTTTTGGTAAGTACAAATTTGTCACTTTCAAAAACTAGCCTAAACCCATTTTTACTCAACAGAGATCCGGAGACTAGATTCTTGTGAATATCCGGTACATGCAGCACATTGTTGAGAATGAGTTACTTTCCAGAGGTCATCTTCAGAATAATCTTTCCTTGTCCTTCAACTTTAGAAGTCGAGGAGTTGCCCATAAAAAGTTATTCACCGTTATCCACTATAAAATAAGATGTAAACATCTTTTTGTCAGCACAGATGTGGTGAATAACACCTGTCACAACCCACTCCCTGTACCCAAGGGTTAAGCATCGTGATGGCCGGTAACTAAAGTTACCTCCGGTCAATTCTTGAACAAATAAATAAACGCGAGCAGAAATAATATTTAAGTAAGGGTACCAAAATAATCATTGGAGCTTCTATTTTTATCACACAATTCATTGACCAAAAAGGCCGATATTTACATATGAAGAATAGAACTATAAATACTATAAAAGTGTTATGTGTGTCTATTCCGTAGCCTCCTGTCTAAAACTCTCCAAAAGCTATTTCTGAATTGCATTGTTTCCTGAAAATTGGTAAACAGCTATAAGCACATAGTAGAGTGAGAAATATTATACTAAGAGTATCAGGGCATAAAATTCACCATGGATAATTATTAGCTAAACAAAGCTTGATATTAAAATACATAAGATATAATACGAAAATCATTTGACATATAATACAGAAATCATATAAACAAAATAATCATAACCACGGTATAAAATGGAACCGAACAGATGTATGGACTCAAGAGGTGGCTCGTACGAACTCTAGAGGTGACTCCCACCATAGTGTAGCACTTAGCTCCGTACAGTACTTTACTCCACACCAAAATTCATAACCACGGTACAGAACAGAACAGATGTATGGACTTAAGAGGTGGTTCGTACAAACTATAGAGGTGGCTCCCACGATAGTGTAGCACTAAGCTCTGTACAACACTTTGCTCCACACCAAAAATCAGAGTGTCAGTGGATCCATAATAGACAGAGGGGTCAAAAAGTGACTAATCAGAGGGCCAATAATTATTTAAGTCCCTCAAGGCATGGGACCTCCGTGGTGGTACTTATAAAATAATTACTCAAAACACATTTTAATAAACATTTATATCCATGGGTTTTCCTTATTATATAAAATAAGGTTCATAAATTAAAAATGCTAATATAATTTGTAAAACACAATTTGCATAAAATAAACTGTGGTAACTCAAAACATATGTAAAACATATAATGGTAACTCAAGGTATAATATAACTCACCTAAATATTGACCATTAACCTTTACTTTCCTCATATCAACTTCCTATTTCTTTGTATGCTGCCCTTAGTTATATCATTTTTCCTCCCGCTTAGCAACCCACTAAGCCCCGCTATTTATAGTTGGTGAAAACCTTAGTCCCTAATCAAAAGTTAACGCGTGGCCTATATCCAATAGGTGATAATTTGTTTACTTTCACCTATCCCTCTAGATTAGGTGACTCCAAGTCTTTAAAACTATACTTGCATAGTCATCAATCTATATGTTTGGCTGGAGCACATGTAGGGACTATTATTATTTTTTTTTTAACCTTTGATTTAATTCTAATTGGCCTAATTTTTTTAAACTAATTATATACCTTTTCTTTTATAATATATAATCCCTAATTAAATTTCATTTTATCACATACAACCATAATATTCAATATTTTATTTTACTCTTACAGAATATTTAATGAAACCTTTAGGGTTTTTCTCATTTAATTAAATAATTGTAATATAAAATTTAAGGGACAATTTAAATTTTCAAGTTGTTACAGCACCAGTGTCCACCCACAATTCTTTAGGATTTCCAACAAAGTTTGACTCGAAAACAACTGCAGAAAGATTATATCCTCAACACCATTGGGAATTTTGTCCACTTCGGTTATATTGGCTTGAGCAGGCTTCTTGCTTGATCTTCCTTTGCCTTCGCGTTTGCTACGGCAATCTTTGGCCCGATGTCCCTCTTTGTCACAAATGTAACATTTGCCATTAAACTTGTACTTCTTAGTTTTCCTTCCTTTAGAGCCTTGTGAGGAACTCCATTGGATGCTTACCAACCCGCTTCTCAGAATTGCGATTGTACTCCTCAATCCCCAAATGCACAATTAATTCCTCAAAAGTCATTTCTTTGCGCTTGTGTTTGAGGTAGTTCTTGAATTTCTTCCAACCTTGTGGTAATTTTTCAATTAAAGCAGCAACTTGGAAGGATTCACTAAGAGACATGCCTTCTGCATAGATGTCATACAGAATAAGTTGGAGATCTTGAACTTGGCTGATCACAGTCTTAGAATCAACCATCACAAAATCTAGGAATTTGCCAACCACAAATTTCTTTGAGCCAGCATCTTCTGTTTTGTACTTTTTCTCCAAAGACTCCCAAAGTTCATTTGCCGTCTTGATAGGACTATAAATGTTGTATAATGTGTTATCAACTCCATTCAAGATGTAATTCCGATAAAGGAAATCAACATATTTCCAGGCATCGACCGCAGCAATCACTTGTCGATCAGTTTTATCCTCTTTCAGAGTAGGAGCATTATAGACCGCCCCGGACTCTCTCCGCGCAGCCCCCCTTTCAGAGAGGGCGCGAATTGGGTTCTAGCTACTACAGTTCAGACTCCTGTCACGGTTCTAAATCTAATCTCACAAAGTGCAATATAAGACTGATAAATCACCGAAGAGTCCAAATCCGGCAAATCGTTTTGGAAAATCGATTTTAATCAAGAAGTGCCAAACATGGACTACTTTGCCAGATTCAAAGTCGCCACCTAAATATTTTATTTTGGAAAATTTAGGAAACCCTGACTCGTGCCTAAGGCCACGTGTCCGTCATCACCAAAGTTGCCTCAGCTCGGGAACTTGGGTACGAGGGGGGAAGGTCATGAAATGAGCACCCCTGCTCGCCTGATCAAAGGATCGGCCTCTACTAAACATGATATGTTGTTTTTGAAAACACATGTGTTCTTATTCCGGTTTATTAGCTCACCTTACTATATGATGCGCATAACATACAAGTATAGACTAAATCACTCAATTTGGAACAAAACATCTCATGCTTGTTTTTCGAAAATGGTTTGGAATTGCTACTCACAAGTAGGCTAAAGCGCGGATTTGCCACCCTCAAGTGGGCTTAAAACAACATGATTTTGCCACTTCAAGTGGGCTTAAACCACACATTTTGATGAATTGTTCCAATTCAAGCAATGAAGCCTTCATCCACAGGCATTCATGCAGTTTATCAAGTAAGCAAATAGCCTCATGGCAATCATGCTGTCATGGCAACACTTACACACATGCAAGGTTGTTAAAGCATAAACACTTACAGTGTATTCCGTGCCAAAACAAAAGCTAGTTAGTAATCATGCATGATCCTAGCTATGTTAAGATGCCTAATGCAACACATGCAAAAATGCAACTAAAATAGGCTCGACTATCTAGAATGGCATATGAATGCAACACTTGATAACATGCTTTGAAACACGTATTCAAGAAATTGTATTGAAATACAATGCAGTTTGAATGATGCGCCGAGCCCGATGCATGCAAAACAAATGAATGATGCACGCATGCAAAGTATAAGTATGCTAATTGAAACATGCCCTAAAACTAACCATCAAAAGCTGGTAAATAAAAGGGAGAAAGACGTGGGGTTGGAAGACATTCACACACACACGCACACTTATTACAACATTTGCCCTCTCGACGGAGGGTCCGAATGAAAGAGAGCTAACTAGCTACGCTAATTAAGCTAACTATTACAAACCAATTAATTAACTAACTCTAGCTAACTAATTATTACAAACCAAATTGAAAATAGCTATTGTAAGCTAATTAGAAAATTACAATAATTAATTAAATTAGCTAAACACATCAACTAATTAATTACAGAAACCGACAAATTAACTAACTAAACAAAGTAGTTAAAATGGCCTCAAGGGGAGGGAGATATGCATGCTCGGTCTGCTTCGCCCGGAAGTGCATTGCCATGCCATAAGTTGTCTCTGTTTGCACTCACGGTGACCTCAGAACATCGAACGCACTTTCAGGTTGCATCCGCCCCAAAACAGGAGCATTCTGGACAAATTTGCTGCAAGTGGCCGGCCAGCCACTTTAACTGGTCGGCAAGCTACCTCAACTGGCCGACCGGCCACTTTAAGTGGTCGGCAGGCTAGTGCAAGTGGCCGGCCGGCCACTTCCCTTTCCAGAACCTCAACTTTGCTGCAACAGAGAACAACAAAGGCACAACAATGCATTTGCAAGGAAATGTGTGTGCAACTACTCTCCTTATCATTTCTCAAGCTCAAAGGAGCATAGTACTCGGCTCTCAAGCCACCAATCACGCATCTCAATGCATGATGGCCAAAGAGCCAAGCTCGCACAATGTTAGTGAATGCACAAACAACACATAAGAGCCTCCACCTCTATCATGCATGGTCAAGAGGGTCGGCGACCGAGAAATGCAACACGTTTCATCACTTTAAGTATGAAACGTGCCACATTCCTTGTGTTTGGATTAACGTCTGATCCAAACACAATGCAATGCAAACAACATGCTCATCTTTCAATGCTAAAGTGGCATTCTAAAACAAGAATCTAACACACAAACAACACATGCATGACATGCTAAAAGACTTAGGCATTAAAGCTAATGAAGTACACAACATTCGGACTATGCAATACATTGCTCAATGGACTAAACCAGCCCTAAACAGTCCTCATGCATGCCAAAACAGTGGCCAAAATGCTCTGAAATGATAGCATGAAAGGCAAGAAGACAATGTTCATGCATTGGCTCATCAACAAGGCATAAGGTACAACATCTTAAACACAATCAAAGGGTGATACACATGAGAGCATGTCACATAAACATCACAAATAAGGCATGCTAAAAGGCCTAAAGTGTCATGACCCAAACCCGTCCCTATGGGTTAAGTCCATAACCGGCCAGTAATCCCGAGATTACCTACAGCCTCAAACCAAAACAGACATAACTCATCAGAGTAAAGGGGCCAAACGGAAGCAAAATTTAAAACTTTGTCCATAGAGTTGTGCTTACATGGCACCTCAAAACAACAACCATACATGTTTACACTAATAACACCACAGAAGAAACAGTATCATAAAAGTTCTGTACAGACAGGATCATTCAAAACTATGTCAACCCGTGAAAACTATATACAACCATATACAAAGACTTCGCCAACATGACAACATAAAACAAAATGACAAAAAGGCGAAGGCGAGTCTCATGCGTGAGACACATAGGCTGACTCTCCAAAACCCGGTTGTTCCGTACAAACTTCACTGGGGCTGGGTCTGGACCTCTCTTGGCTCACCTACAAACACATGAATGAGCGTGAGCGAAAGCCCAGTGAATAATATCAAATAAAGAAAATACATTGGAACATTATACATCAGACGGCCTTGGGCCCAATTCATTCATGTCAAACTGGCCTTTGGCCTTTTTAGACTTTCTTATCAGACTGGCCTTTTGGCCCTTTCAAACTTTCGTATCAGACTGGCCCTTAGGCCCTTTCAAACTTTCATATCGAACTGGCCTTTAGGCCTTTCAAACTTTCATATCAAACTGGCTTTTAGGCCTTTTAAACTTTCATATCAAACTGGCTTTTAAGCCTTTCAAACTTTTCATATCAAACTGGCTTTTAAGCCTTTCAAACTTTTCATATCAAACTGTCCATCATTCAAATTAATGAACTTTACAAAACTTACATAGAAGTAAGCAATTGAACAACAACATATTTCAGATATTACTCACAGTGATCAGCTTGTAGAGTCGGCCTGGAGCTTGACCCTACATATCACATAACACATATGGGTCACAAATAATTCAATCCGTTCTTTAATTCACATATTCCTCTTTAGGCTTCATTCTTATCTCTTTAATTCAATTACAATGCTCAATGTATGCCTAAGAGTGCTTAGAAGTGAAAAGGGAACGGAAAACAGAACACAGAATGCATTTTCAAAATTTCAGAAAATAGGGTCCCCGCTCGAGCGTGGACTCCCCCGCTCGAGCGGACCCTTAAGGCCTGCAAAAGTACTGGTTGCATCAAAAATATGCTCGAGCGTGAAATAAGGCGCTCGAGCGGAAGGCCTGTCTACTTAGCTCCCCGCTCGAGCGTGAACTCCCCCGCTCGAGCGGACACCAAGTCTGCAAAAAGTACTGGGAGCACGTAATTCACGCTCGAGCGGCGGGTTCCCCGTTCGAACGGACCTCAATTTTCTGGGTTTTCCAGATTGTGTTCTTGAGCTCCAATTCGACTTTCAAACAACATTTCTTGCATGCAATGGCTCAAATATCACATATACACACACTAACATGATACCAATACCAAATTACAACACTAGGAAGCTCAATTTCTTGAATTATCTACATGCATGTCCCAAATTATCTCAACTCATCACCAACATGCTCAAATTCAAACATTCAAGACTTACACTCCCATGATTTGTACATGCATGTGGGAGATGCTCATCATTCCCAGCTTAATTGGTGAAGAGGTGGCCAAATACATGGATTTCAAACAAGATTCAACATGGATTATACACATTGTGTTCAAATATGGAAATTCATGGCAATTTCCTACATGCATGCCTCTATTAACTTCAAATACAACAAAGTCCACTCAATTCATGCTCTTTATCATCATTCAACTCTGAATTTACAAATTGCAAAGAAAAACCCATGATTCAATGGATGATTACTCACCTAGGAGCCTTAAACACCCAAATTCTAGCCAATTCTTGAGCTTAATCTTCAAATTCCCAAGCCTTGAGCCAAAATTACACAAGTCTCTCCCTTTCTCTCTCTATAACCGGCCCTCTCTCTAATCTTGAGTCCAAGATCAGCCAAAATACAATAAAGGAGAGGAATTGGGGTGTAGTGCTCCTATACAACAAATCCCACTAGGTCTCAATTTAATAATAATAGATAATTGGGTACTAATTCAACAATTTAATTAACTTAATCTGGCCCGAATCAATTTTTCAATTAAACTTCATCGTAGGCTCTAAAAATTATGCCAAACACAATGGCGAAATCAATTTTGGTTTCGGTGGCCGATAAGGCCTTCAATTTAATTCCCAAAGCAGATAATCAAACAGATATTCCTACGGTGAACAGATAGAAATTCAAAACCACATATTTCCACATAATGGCACACAAAATCATATTAAGCACATAAGCATACTCGTATTAAGGACCAATTAGCACACTACAGAACAAGGGTATTACAGTCTCCCCCCCTTTAGGAAGTTTGGTCCTTCAAACTTAATTTACCTTCGCCGAGAAACAAATGTGGATAGCGTAGTCGCATTTCCTCCTCTTTTTCCCATGTAGCATCCGTCCCATAGTGTTCCTTCCATTCCACTTTCACCATTGGGATGGACTTGCTTCTCAATTGTTTCTCTTGTCGGTCAACAATTCGTTCCGGCCATTCGGTGTATTCCATATTTTCATCAATAGCTACCCGGTGATAATCAATCACATGAAACGGGTCTCGGAGATAACCCCTCAACATCGACACATGAAACACATTATGGATTTGTTTGAATCCCGGTGGCAAAGCAACTCTATAAGCAACTAGACCTAGCCTTTCCAAAATCTGAAACGGTCCAATGTAGCGAGGCGACAACTTGCCCTTCTTTCCGAACCTGACTTGGCCCTTCATCGGAGAAACACGGATGAACACATGGTCACCAACCTCATACTCAAGAGGTCTTCTTCGAACGTTTGCATAGTTCTTTTGTCGGTCTTGAGCTGTTTTGAGCCTTTGCCGAATAATTTTGATTTTCTCAGAAGTATCTTTCACAATTTCAGGCCCAAGTAAGGCTCTATCCCTGACCTCTGTCCAACAAATAGGTGATCTACACCTTCTACCATACAAAGCCTCGTATGGTGCCATACCGATACTGGAGTGGAAGCTGTTATTATAAGCGAATTTTGCAAGTGGCAAATAGTCTTCCCAACTCCCCTGAAAATCCAAAGCACACATTCGAAGCATATCTTCCAAAGTTTGTATTGTTCGTTCTGAATGCCCATCTGTCTGGGGGTGGAATGCAGTACTGAACCTTAGTTCTGTTCCCATGGCTTCCTGCAAACTTTTCCACAGTCTAGATACAAATTTCGGATCTCTATCCGACACAATAGATATCGAAACTCCATATAAACGAACAATCTCATCAACATAAATAGTGACCAATCTAAAGCATTAAATGTAGTTCTGACAGGCAGAAAATGTGCAGATTTAGTCAGTCTATCAACTACAACCCAAGTAGAATCCATACCTCGAGAAGTCCGAGGTAGACCAACAACGAAATCCATAGTCACATGCTCCCACTTCCATTCAGGAATAGGGAGAGGTTGAAGTAGACCGCCGATTCTGATGTTCAGCTTTGACTTGCTGACATTGAAGGCACTTGGACACATATTCTGCAATTTCCTTCTTCATTTTAGGCCACCAATAAGTTTGTTTCAAATCCCGATACATTTTATTGTTGCCCGGATGCATAGCAAACACGGATCTGTGGGCTTCATCTAAAACCCTCTTCTTGAGTTCCGGAATGTTTGGGACACACATTCGGTTTCAAAATTTCAACACTTCACTTTCAATACTGAACTCTTCCTTCGGACTTGTCTCAAATTCATCAATCACTTTCTTGAGGAATTCATCATCTTTCTGTTTTTGCTTGATTTCATCAATGATTGCTGGTTCAGCTGAGATAACAGCTATCAATCCGTCCTTTTCACACAATACCACTTCAATTTCAAACTTCTCAAAATCTTGCAGAATCTCCTTCTGTTCAGTAAGCAAACAAGCCATACTCCCTGTTGATTTTCTACTCAAGGCATCAGCAACTGTATTGGCTTTCCCGGGGTGGTACTGAATCTCAAGATCATACTCTTTTATCAGTTCGAGCCATCTTCTGTGACGCATATTCAACTCTTTCTGTGTAAATAAGTATTTCAGGCTCTTGTGATCTGTGTAGACTTCACACTTTGCCCCATACAAATAATGCCGCCAGATTTCCAAAGCAAAAACAACTGCGGCCAACTCTAGGTCATGTGTTGGATAATTCTCCTCATGTGGCCTCAACTGTCAGGAGGCGTAGGCAATAACCTTTCCGTTCTGCATTAGCACACAACCCAAACCTTTATAAGATGCATCACTGAAAATCACAAAATTTTCCGTACCTAAAGGTAGTGTCAAAGTCAGTGCAGTGGTCAATCTTGTTTTCAGTTCACGAAAGGCTGATTCTCTTTCGTCGTTCCACTCAAAAGGTTGCCCTTTGCGTGTCAGTTGGGTAAGAGGTACAGCTATTTTTGAAAAATCTTTCACAAACCTCCTGTAGTATCCAGCTAAACCCATAAAACTGCGGACTTCTGTCACATTTGTCGGTGTAGGCCAATTCACAATCGCCTCTATTTTCTGCGGTTCTACTGAAATTCCCTCCTTGTTGATCACATGCCCTAGAAAAACAACTTCATCCAACCAAAACTCACATTTCTTTAGTTTAGCAAACAATTTCCTTTCCCTAAGTATTTTGTAGGACAGTTCTCAAATGTTGTTCATGTTCAAGTCTATCTTTAGAGTATATCAAAATGTCATCAGTAAAAACCACAACAAATTCATCAAGGTAGGTTTTAAAAATTCGGTTCATTAGGTCCATAAATGCTGCCGGAGCATTAGTCACTCCAAATGGCATAACAAGAAACTCAAAATGACCATACCTTGTTCTAAACGCTGTTTTCTGAACATCTTCTGCCTTTACTTTCAACTGATGATATCCGGACCTCAAATCAATCTTAGAAAACACCTGTGATCCCTGCAACTGGTCAAATAAATCATCAATACGGGGTAGGGGGTACTTGTTCTTTATTGTTACCTTATTCAATTCCCGGTAATTAATGCAGAAACGCAAAGTTCCATCCTTCTTTTCACAAATAATACTGGTGCACCCCAAGGCGAGGTGCTAGGTCGGATAAACCCCTTGTTAAGCAAGTCTTGCAACTGTTCCTTCAATTCTTTCATTTCAGCGGTGTCCATTCTGTAGGGAGTTTTAGAAATGGACTGGGTGCCCGGCACGGTTTCAATAGTAAACTCTATCTCCCTTTCTACCAATTCCCCTAGTAATTCATTTGGAAACACATCTAGAAATTCTCTAACAATAGGGATATCATTCAATTCAACATTCATAGATTGTTCCGATAACACATAACACAGATAACCCTGGCACCCCTTCCTGATCAGTTTACATGCTTTCATTGCAGATATCAAATAAGGTGGAGGCACTACCCCATTTCCCACAAACACAATCTCATTCTGTTCTGGTGGTTTAAACACAACCCGTTTTGTTACACAATCAATGATGGCACAATACTTGGTCAACCAATCCATGCCCAAAATTACATTGAAATGCCTAAAGTTTAAGGGCAACAAATCTATATATAGGATAGCATCCTCAACACGCATATCACAAAACCGGTATATAGATTCACACAATACAGATTCCCCAGATAGAGCAAACACACATAGCAGATATGGCAGTAATTCTAAGGGTCTATTCAGTCTAGATGCAAATGCATATATTACAAATGAATGCATTGATCCAGAGTCAATTAACACAAAGGCATCCCGATTACATATAGAAATGGTACCTGAGACAACTGCGTTGGCATTCCGTGTATCGCCCGGAACAAGTGCAAATACTCTTCCTTGCCTTACAGTATCCCCGATGGTAGCAAGTCTCATAGTATTTCCTGGTTTTAAGGTCGATGCAGTGGAACTAGCAGCTACCCTCCCACTGTTCTGATTACAATCTCGGGCCATGTGCCCTTGCTTTCCACACTTGAAACAGGCCCCTGACACACGGTAACAAACTCCACGGTGCCATTTGCTGCAAATATTGCACATGGGAGATGTGTCTTGGGAAGTATTCGAAGTATTTGAGGAGCCCGTACTCTGCTTTTTCATAAATTTCTTCTTTGAAAAGAAGCCTTGCCTTTTATTGCCTTTCCATTCTGTTGTTGGCTTAGTCTGTCTAGCTATGTTGGCTTCTGATATGATGGTCCTGTCTAGCACCCCAATGTAAGTCTCCAGTTTCAGGACATTCACTCTTTCTAAAATGTCACTTTGGAGCCCACCTTCAAAGTGTCTCGCCTTCTTAGAGTCAGTATCAATTACATGTGGTGCAAACCTGGCCAATTCAGTGAATTTGGCCTCATACTCGGCTACAGTCATACTGTCTTGTTTCAGTTCCATGAATTCTGCCACTTTCCTATCCCGGACACACTGCGGGAAGTACTTCTCATAAAAGATTTCCATAAATTTTGCCCAATCAGCATCTTTGTAATTCTCGCGCATTAACATCCACCATCTTCTTGCTTCGTCTTCTAGCATAAAGGTGGCTAGAAGCACTTTCTGTGTATCCGAACACGGAAATACTTCAAACAGTTTTTCAATGCCGATGACCCAAGCTTCAACTTTCAAAGGATCAATCCACCATGAAACTGTGGTGGTTTCATTTCCTTGAACTCTTTGGTGAGAGCTATGATTCGGTCATCATTCTGATTATCTGGCACAGGAGGTGCCGGAGGTGGTGGTGGAGGATGTGGTTGCTGCCACTGTTGTTGCCATTCTTGTTGTTGTCTAAATGTCTCTCCCATTTCCTGAATCAGTCTTTCCATTCTATCCAGTCTGGCAGTAGAAGATTCCTCTATCTCATCACCTCTTGTTCTCACCATCTAATTAAACTTGCATTATTCTTTATACAAAGGTCATAATTATGCATAGAACAAAAAGCATACATTTCAACTAATCTGCAATGCAAGTAAATCACAATTATAACACATAGTTGTTCATATAAAACAGTTAAGCACATTCTCAATGCTTTCAGATTCATACTCATCACATGAATGCATCCTACATCTTTTCTAGACGCTTATTGCTCTTTTTGGACAAGTGTGTGAGTTATTAACTCTTGCTCCGATACCACTCTGTCATGACCCAAACCCGCCCCTATGGGTTAAGGCCATAACCAGCCAGTAATCCCAAGATTACCTACGGCCTCAAACCAAAATAGACATAACTCATCAGAGTAAAGGGGCCAAACGGAAGCAAAATTTAAAACTTTGTCCATAGAGCTGTGCTTACATAGCACCTCAAAACAACCATACATGTTTACATTAATAACTCACCACAAAAATACAGTATCATAAAAGTTCTGTACAGACAGGATCATTCAAAACTATGTCAACCCGTGAAAACTATATACAACCATATAAAAAGACTTTGCCAACATGACAACATAACAAAATGACAAAAAGGCGAAGGCGAGTCTCATGCATGAGAAATCATATGGGCTGACTCTCAACACCCGGTTGTTCCGTACAGACTTCACTGGGGCTGGGGCTGGACCTCTCTTGGCTCACCTACAAACACATGAATGAGCGTGAGCGAAAGCCCAGTGAATAATATCAAATAAAGAAAATACATTGGAACATTATACATCAGACGGCCTTGGGCCCAATTCATTCATGTCAAACTGGCCTTTGGCCTTTTTAAACTTTCTTATCAGACTGGACTTTTGGCCCTTTCAAACTTTCGTATCAGACTGGCCCTTAGGCCCTTTCAAACTTTCATATCGAACTAGCCTTTAGGCCTTTCAAACTTTCATATCAAACTGGCTTTTAGGCCTTTCAAACTTTTCATATCAAACTGGCTTTTAAGCCTTTCAAACTTTTCATATCAAACTGGCTTTTAAGCCTTTCAAATTTTTCATATCAAACTGTCCATCATTAAAATTAATGAACTTTACAAAACTTACATAGAAGTAAGCAATTGGACAATAACATATTTCAGATATTACTCATAGTGATTGGCTTGTGGAGTTGCCTTGGAGCTTGACCTTACATATCACATAACACATATGGGTCATAAATAATTCAATCTGTTCTTTAATTCGCATATTCCTCTTTAGGCTTCATTCTTATCTCTTTAATTCAATTACAATGCTCAATGTATGCCTAAGAGTGCTTAGAAGTGAAAAGGGAACGGAAAACAGAACACAGAATGCATTTTCAAAATTTCAGAAAATAGGGTCCCCGCTCGAGCGTGGACTCCCCCGCTCGAGCGGACCCTTAAGGCCTGCAAAAGTACTGGTTGCATCAAAAATACGCTCGAGCGGAAGGCCTGTCTACTTAGCTCTCCGCTCGAGCGTGAACTCCCCCGCTCAAGCGGACACCAAGTCTGCAAAAAGTACTGGGAGCACGTAATTCACGCTCGAGCGGACCTCAATTTTCTGGGTTTTCCAGATTGGTTCTTGAGCTCCAATTCGACTTTCAAACAACATTTCTTACATGCAATGGCTCAAATATCACATATACACACACTAACATGATACCAATACCAAATTACAACACTAGGAAGCTCAATTTCTTGAATTATCTACATGCATGTCCCAAATTATCTCAACTCATCACCAACATGCTCAAATTCAAACATTCAAGACTTACACTCCCATGATTTGTACATGCATGTGGGAGATGCTCATCATTCCCAGCTTAATTGGTGAAGAGGTGGCCAAATACATGGATTTCAAACAAGATTCAACATGGATTATACACATTGTGTTCAAATATGGAAATTCATGGCAATTTCCTACATGCATGCATCTATTGACTTCAAATACAACAAAGTCCACTCAATTCATGCTCTTTATCATCATTCAACTCTGAATTTACAAATTGCAAACAAAAACCCATGATTCAAGGGATGATTACTCACCTAGGAGCCTTAAACACCCAAATTCTAGCCAATTCTTGAGCTTAATCTTCAAATTCCCAAGCCTTGAGCCAAAATTACACAAGTCTCTCCCTTTCTCTCTCTATAACTGGCCCTCTCTCTAATCTTGAGTCCAAGATCAGCCAAAATACAATAAATGAGAGGAATTGGGGTGTAGTGCTCCTATACAACAAATCCCACTAGGTCCCAATTTAATAATAATAGATAATTGGGTACTAATTCAACAATTTAATCAACTTAATCTAGCCCGAATCAATTTTTCAATTAAACTTCATCGTAGGCTCTAAAAATTATGCCAAACACAATGGCGAAATCAATTTTGGTTTCGGTGGCCGATAAGGCCTTCAATTTAATTTCCAAAGCAAGTAATCAAACAGATATTCCTACGGTGAACAGATAGAAATTCAAAACCACATATTTCCACATAATGGCACACAAAATCATATTAAGCACATAAGCATACTCGTATTAAAGACCAATTAGCACACTACAGAACAAGGGTATTACATAAAGCATAAGGCTAGTAAAGAGCACTACCCAAGGAGCATGCAATACATAGCACAAATGACGAAACCAACCCCGGACAGAGGTTAAACATGCCAAAACAGAGGCCTAAACATGCTGAAATGGTGGCCCAAAGGCTTAGATAAGCATGCATACATATTAGCTCATAAACAAGGCATAAGGCACAACTCACAAAAGCTATGAAGGAGTGGAATATGTGAGAGTGTGACTACACCATATACATTGAAATCGTGTGAGAAATGAGTTTAGGGCATGCAAACATCACATACAAAGCATGCTAGGGGCTTGACACTCAAAGCTAGTCAAAGCCACTTACACTACAGCCCTACAAGGCAAGCCTCACATGGCCAAGACCATTCAAAACAGAGCTAAGGCATGCTAAAATAATAGCAAAAACATGCTGAGATGGAGCTAACATAAGCTAGAATGAGAGGCATAAAGCATGATGCATGTTAGGCCAACAAGGAGGATTGCACTACAAGTAAAAAAACCAAGCAAGAGTGACCCCACCGACTAAAATCAAAGTTAAAGCATGTCAAAATAACACCAAAAACATGTTGGAGTGAAGCCAATACATGCTAGAATAATAAGCTAACTCATGAAACATGTTAGGCGAACAAGTTTACACTACAAGTGCAAAAAGCAAACAACAAGAGGCCAAACCAACCCAAAACAGAGCTATGGCAGGTCCAAAAAGTCACAAAAACATGCTTGGACTAAGCTTTAAAAAGGGAGAAATACATGCTCACTTGGTAGGCCCTCTATGCATACAAACAAGACATAAAGAGAGGGGACCACCCCCTCTCATTTTGAGCCTCAAAACCAACTTTCTACCACTAAAATTCCTCTGAGTTTCAGTGGTAGAAAGGCCAAACAAAGGTCACAACAAAGGCTAAGAATGGTGGCTCAAGAGGCTTTACAAGCCATAGAGCAAAAGAGAGGAAACATCCCCTAACCAAACAAGACTCAAACCGACATTTTAAAGCCTTAAAATTAGAGTTTTTAAGAGGCTAAAACCAGCCTTAAAGTAGCATGCAAAGGTGGTTAAGCTATTAATCAAAACAAAGCTTAAAAGGGGTATATGCTTACCCTTGAAGAACAACAGCAAGAACAGCAACTCCTCTGAGCTAAAACCAGTCCTAAGACTTCAAAACAAGCTCCAAGGGACCTCAGCTCCAAAATGAAGGTGTTTGACTAGATGTTTGTGTGCAAAAGTATGAAGAAAACACACTTCAAGGCTCAATATAGCACAATATAGAGAGAGAGTAAGAATTCTAGAGAGAGGGAGATTTTTTAGCTCTGAGATTTTCTGAACCAAAATCAAGGGGGAGGAAGCTCCCCTTTTATAGAGCAAGCAAGCCAAAAAGCTTGCTCAATCCCTCCATACACGTGTATGGAGGATGAGTTCAGTGAGCCACAGCTGGCTGAAAATATCTAAAAAGGAGAAAAAAGTGGCTGCCGGCCAATTAAGGTGGCCTCTTAAAGTGGCCTGCAAGGGAGAAAAGTGGCCGGCAAATGCCACAAGTGGCCGACAAGACCCTCCCCCCCCTCCCCTAGGCAAGAGGCAATAAGGTATGGTCTAGAAACAAACCAAAAGGAAGGGATCCAAGAGACCCCAAGACAAGGCACCCAGCCGAAAGCTCCCGAAACTAGCCTACCGGCCACTGCAAGTGGCCTACAAGAGAGAAAAGTAGCCTACAGCTACAAAAAGTGGCCTACAGGCCTCTCTCTCCCTCCAGGCAAAGGCACCAAGGTTCGGTCCAAAAACAAAGCCAAAAAAAAGAGAGTTAAGAGACTCCGAGACAAAGCACTCAGCGAGACCTTCGGGCGCTCGAAACAAGCACAAACATCCGCAATCATCGCGTGCACAAACGATGACGTCTGAGTCTTAAGGTCAGTCAAAAATGGGGTGTCTACAAGCATCCTCATGGAGAAAACGAGCCAGGTTCAGAGTTGTAAAATATAGAACAATATTTTCTAAATTATAATTAGAATTTATACTACATAGAAAATTTAAACCAAAACCACATAATTAAATTCTGTAAAAATAAAAGAAACAAGAGTTGTAACTTTTCTTTCTAATTAATTTGAAAATAAAATAAAATTTTATTTAAACAAATTAATTTCACACAGAAAAAATTTTTTGTAACACTTCAAAATTAAAATACTAAAAACAAAATTTTAATTAATGAAAACTCAGAAATTATTTTTGAAAACAAAAATTAATTTCTAACCAACTTTACAAATAAATATTCTGAATTGTTAATGACTACCAGTATATACTAGTAGTTGTCAAGAAAAATAAACAATATATTACTACTATTTTCAAATAGTTTATTACTACTATTTGTTTTTCCAACCAGAATATTATTTTGTAAAATCACAGAAAATAAGTTTTGTAAAAAGAAGAAAAAAAGACAGAAACAAGCAAAAAATTAGTTTAAACAGAATAATTCAAATATGTCTTGAGATTGTTGAAACAATCTTCTATGTAAAATAAAAAACTTGAAACAAATCAAACAAATAAAAATAAATTACTTATAGAATTTATTTTACCGAAATGAATAAGTACAAAAATAGATCAAGTCGAGTGTGTGACACTCTATCTTTAAGACAAATTCGCCCCGCTTTGGTGCTTACGGATAAATGGCGTCTATCTCCCATGATACAATGATCTTTCACACTAAAAACAATCTGTTTTGGCGAACTAGAACATGTGTTCTATACTCTCAAAAGAATAATGCAAAGAGAGAGCAAAACTGAGAAGACAAATGAATTTTCTGGATGTGAAAATCTGCTGGAAATGATCTCTATTTATAGGAAAATTCGTGACCATTGGACAGATCTGAAAAGGTATGTTTTTGAAATGAACAGATCTAGTTCAAACTGAACAGGTATGAACTGTTTAAACTTACTGGAATTTAATCTGTCCGCTGGACTGTTTGAACCTGTTGAAATGGACCCGGAAAAGGCACTGTATGGACAAAAAATTGTATTCAAATTATGGCGCAAAATTTGAATTAATTTTCTTCAGAAAAAATAAATTTCCCGCAAGAATTTTTGAAAAAAATTTTGTTCAAAAAATTAATATTAGAACCACCCAACCACCACCTGCACCCGCCCCCCGGCCGACGGCTGCGACTCGCGCTTGTGGTGGTTTGAGCCAAAGTCACTTTGTCCATAACTCCTCCCTTCTACAAACTTGGGGTGCCCCTTGGAGCCCAACCCAAATGTTGCTACTTAGAACTTATATACACATATAAGTTCTCTTAAGTTTCCAATGTGGGATAACTATTTCAAGGAAACCCACATTTTACTTCTTCAATTTCCTATTCCACGAATCCGAAAACGATATCAACTTCTCATTCACTTATAAATGGTTTTGACGAACCGTCTTCACCGTGTGACTTGTCATACGGCAAGGAACACGTCACCTCTTTGGACCCATCCCAAAAGACGTGTGGGCCCCACTCAAAGTTGGCCCAAAATAAGCCTATAAAACCATAAATTCCAACAAATAAATCGATGGAAAAGGAAAAGTGATAAGTGGATCTTTATAGAGGTGGTGCATGAAGGCGGTCATGGTGGCGCTGCTAGTGATGAAGTCCACCGCCGGAATACCATATTCGGCGGCGACCACCGAAGCCCAAGGCTGAAGAAAATCATAGATGAGGAGGTCTGGTTTATGGGTTTTGAGGAGGAGAGAGAAGTTGGGTTCGGCAGAGTCGAAGGCCTTTTTTAGGGTGGGCATGAGATGTGAAGGGAGGTCTTTGGTGGTGTGGTATAGCGGAAGGAGGTCAGGAAATGGTGGTACATGGAGTTCAATTAGTTGGATTGAGTTGAGTACTTTTCAGAGAGTTTTCTTTGATGGAAGTGAGGTTGACTGGGGTGGAACATATATAGATCTTGAAGTTTCCTTGTGAGAGCTTTGTGCTAGCTCTAAGTAGGGTGAGATGGCCATGTGCTAGCCATGGGAACATAAAAATTGAGATGGTGCTTTGTTTTGCTTCCATGATCAACCTCTCTCTCTCTCTCTCTCTCTCAAGCTCTTACTCAACTTTGTGCTGTATATCCCTGTATATATAGAGAGGAATGACCCGTGAGATGCATAATAGAGATGATAAATTCAAGTCACAGATATGAGATCTTCTGTTCTCAAATTCTTTTGATTTTCAAATCTTTGTATTTCTTGTCTTGAACACTCAAAACTATTCATTATGTCTGAAGATTTTCATATATTGAGATTCCTACATTATCCACAGGTTGTAGCTATTTGGGACTGTTAATGTATATATGGTAATATTTCTACATTATATTAGTTATTGATTTCCTAGATATATTAGTATTATCATAGTTAGGTCTCTTATAGGATACTCTTTCTTATAATTAGATTTCTAGTAGGATACTCTTTCTCAACTATCTATACAGACCTTCTATTGTATAGGACAATTGATTCAATACAATTCATGTTTTACTTTCTCTACTATTCTACTATTATATCTCTATCATATTTTTTTTTTAATATTGTTTTTTTTTTTTTTTTTTTGTGTTTCTGCTCCACTTTATCTTTCCCTCTATTTCAACCTCCAATAGTTTTTATCTTCAACCTTATTTGAGTTTCAAGCGGTATTATACCTATATCATGTTGAGCATGGTGATATACCATGTGAACCACCTAAGCCCTAAACCACCTCCCCTTAGCCCAAGCCACCTCCTCTGGGGAAAAATCTAAGCCGCCCTTTTTGGCACACAACCCAAGTCGCCCCTTTTGGGGCACAACCAAAGCCACCCCCTTTGGCGCACAATCCAAGCCGCCCCTTGGCGCACTCAGTTATCTGTTGCCATCATCGTTCAGCACCACGTCATAAGTTATGTGTGTGCCACGCTTGCTGGTTCAACATCCAGTTCTCTACAACGGTCCGGCATGACCCCTTCAAACTGTCCCGACATTGATTCCGGTTAGCTCCTACATCGGTTTGACATGACCCTTTTAAACCATCCGAACATTAATTCCGGTTAGCTCCTACATAGGTCCGACATGACCCCTTTAAACTGTCCTGACATTAGTTCCAGCCAATTCCTACAATGGTTCGACATGACCATAAATTGTCTCCCGGCATTAGTTCCAGCCAGTTTCTATATCGGTCTGTCACAACCTTAAATTGTCCTGGCATTAATTTCAACCAGTTCCTACAATAGTCCGACACAACCATAAACTGTCTCTCGGCCTCTGATCTATTTCAAGCGCCCTTACGCTCCCGTTTGGATTTTGCAATCTATTTGTCATTTGCTTTATTTATTTTATTTCATGTTTTAGTTTCTCTCTCCAAACTCAAGATGTTTATTCACCTTGATTTGAAGGGGATGTTAATGTATATATGGTATATATTCCTACATATATCAATATTTCCATAGTTAGATCTCTTATAGGATACTCTTTTTTATAATTAGATTTTCTAGTAGGAATACTCTTTCCCAACTATATATACACCTTCTATTGTATGGAAAAATTTACATTCAATAAAATTCATTATAACAATTCTATAGGATACTCTTCTCATATTTATTTTCTACTAGGATACTCATTCTCAGCCTATATATACAGGTCTTGTTTGTATAGGACAAATCATCAATACAATTTATTGAATATAATACATATTATTTTCTATCTCTCTCTACAATCTAACATGCTATCAGAGTTAGTTAATATACCTAGTATTTTCGCTTTACGGTGGGCGCAGCCTTGCCTGGCTGCCGCCGGACCTCAACCTATTCCGCTGTCATGTTTTCATTTCAATATCGATTCGTTGTGATCTCTTCTTCTATTCGCTGGTTTATCCTACCTCAAATATCTCTATTATATATATATTAATATATAATATATATTTTTTTACCAGCAATACATTTTTTCTCCACTCATCTTTCTCTCTGTGCTTCAACCTCAAATTGGTTTCTATCTTCAAACCTTTGAGTTTTAGGAGGTGTTTTATACCTATATCATGTGAACATGATTATACACCATGCAAACCACCTAAGCCGTCTCCTATGGTGCACAACTTAAGCCGCCCCTTGTGGCACACCACCCAAGTCGTCTTTTGGCACACCACTAAACTCGCCCCCTGGAGCACTATCAAAGCCGCCCCCTGGCGCACTTAGTTATCTATTGCCATCATCGTTCAGCACCACGTCATAAGTTATATGTGTGCCACGCTTGTTGGTTCCACATCCAATTCTCTACATCAGTCCGGCATAATCCCTTTAAACTGTACCAACATTGATTCCGGTTAGCCAGTTTCTACAACGGTCCGGCATGACCTTAAATTGTCTCGGCATTAGTTCTAGTCAGTTTCTCCAACGGTCCAACATGACCTTAAACTGTCCAGGCATTAGTTCCAGCTAGTTTCTCCAACAGTCCAACATGACCTTAAACTGTCCTGGCATTAGTTTCAGCCAGTTTCTACAATGGTCTGATACGACCATAAACTATCTCCCAACTTTAGTTCCAGCCTCTGATCTATTTCAAGCGCCTTGCACTCTCATTCGAATTTTGCAATCTATCTGCCTTTTATTTTATTTAGTTTTATTTTATGTTTTAGTTTCCCTCTCCAAATTCAAGATGTTTATCCCCTTGAGGTTGGGGGAGATATTAATGTATATATGATATATATTCTTACATATATTAGGTATTGATTTCCTAGATATATTAGGTATTGCCATAGTTAGGTCTCTTATAGGATACTTTTTCCATAGTTAGATTTCTACTAGGATACTCATTCTCAACCTATATATAAAGGTCTTGTATTGTATAGGACAAATCATTCAATTCAATTCATTGAATACAATACATTATTATACCTATATCATGGTGAACATGATTATACATCAAGATATAGGTATAATACTTGGATGGGGCGCAAGGAGTAGCTTAGGTTATGCACCAGAGAGGGTGGCTTAGGTGGTGTGCCAAAGGGAACGAGTTAAGGATATGCGCACTTGACATATTCTTTTCCTCTCAAAAAAAATATGATATAGATATTTGCGGTAAGAATAAACCAACGAACAAAGGAAGAGATCACCATGAAGCGATACTGATAAAAAAAACATGACACTAGAATAGGTTGAGGTCCGGCGGGCGGCCAAGGCGAGGCCGTGCCTGCCGGTGAAGCGAAATTACTAGGTACTTAACTTAACTTTGATACCATGTTAGAATAGTAGAGAGAGAGAGAGAGAAAATAATATGTATTGTATTCAATGTATTGTATTGAATGAATTGTCCTATACAATACAAGACCTGTATATATAAGCTAAGAATGAGTATCTTAGTAGAAATCTAACTATGACTGTGACGCCCCAAATTTAAGGACATCATAATAAGATTTAGAAACTTAAAATCAATATTGCCACCAACATTACTAACATCCATTAATTAACAACCCAGAATTTAAAGTCTTACATCACACTTAGTCTTAGTACATAATCGAAACGACACAAATATAAAAAGAAAACTAGAAAAAAAACTAGAATTTTTAGGAAATGGTTCACGGAACTTGGGCACTCTTCAAGCTAACCAAGGCTGAGTGTCGCCTTGCAAGGCCTCGATGTCTCCTTTGGTTTCTTCGGTACCTGGCATAAAACGCCAAGGCAACGGGAATGCCAGTGAGTAACGAGCTCAATAAGATACTATAACCCGAAAATACCCACCCCGATAATAATACTCACAATTTATGAATAATGTGTAGTAACAGAATAACCAGTAACATTTAGTAAGCATAAAATAAATATTATCAGTTGAAATAATAACAATAAATAATAATAAATCAAATAAAAATATAACAAACGGAAACAATATTTCATCATAAGGAATATATCCACATTTCTTTTTAAACTTTCATAGATTTAGTTTATCAGATAAATTTAAGTAACTCCCCGCGGAGCACTATTTCCATTCAACCGCTAAGCAATGGCCACGAGCAATTCTAACTCCCCCTTGGTCAAATATTCAAATTTTACTTACAGTAACTACCAATGATGCCCACGCACCAAGGTTACATACCTAAGTCATGACATCACGGTTTGCCCCAAGGAAACGGTCTATGTTGTGACGCCCGCACCACCAACCTTATATCGCCTACACCGATAAGAGCCAATTACCTTCCCGTGCCATGTTAGGGTTCGCAACTCACTTGCGCAAGATTCTAAACCGGGCTCACCCCATCATTTTTACATTTTAATGTATCATTGGTTAAATTTCGTGTCTCTTTACTCGTTGAGATATTCACAGTAATTCAAAATTTAATTACCAATAATGTTATACCAACTCATTAAAATCCGAATATAAAATATTACACATGTCACACAATAATAAACAATTGTACAAAATTTAAATAAACAATTTATTTAAACCATGGTATGAAATAATAATTTAGATATCAAAAAAAAAAAGGAAATAAATCATAATTACACACATGCATGGACTTTTAATCTATAAGATTAGACTAACACAATATTAAATAAACCACAATACACCCATACATGGATTACTAATTTACAATATTTGATGAATTAGACCAACACAATAACTGATTTTTATCTAAATAAATAATTGAAGTGATGATCTTAAATCTGTCCAGAAATTTTCAGGTTATATCTTAGGTAATAAAAATTATAAATAAATTATTTATACAGTTCTAAAATTCATGAAAATGTATAGAATATTTAATAAATATGTTTAGGTCATTTTTCAGAAATAATTTCCCAAAAATAAGTTATAAATAACAATTGAAGAGATAGTTTTTGATTCCTCCTTAATCTGTCAAAATTTTCAGAGTGTGTATCTTGTGAATACAATTATAAATAAATTACTTATACAACTCTAAAATTCATATAAATCAACAGAATACTCAATAAACATGATATGGTCATTTTTCAGAAATAATTTTCCAAAAATAAATTATAAATAATTCTTAAAAATTCCAAGAGTGTTTATGACACAGATTTATCACATTTTCTTAATTTAATTCCATACTTAACTTTATAAATCAATTCCATGATCTAAAAGTTTATTATGAAACTGGACTTATCAAATTTCATTTTTTGCTTAGAAATTATCAGATTTGGTTTAATATAACATTTTTAATGATTTTTCAAACACATAATAAAATCTGTCTATAGCTCCAGATTTGGTTTAAAATATGTATAAATTCGTACAAAACTCAATAATTGTTGAAAAAATTTGTGGATGAACTAGACATCATTATCAAAAACTTTTTAGAATAAATCATCTTCAAATTTTGAGTGTAAAATTGTCTAAAAATTCGTACAACTTTCTCGCAGATTTAAAGGGCCAAATAACATCTTCAATAATTTTTTTAATGGCATAAACTACACATGCAAGTCTAATTTCCACAATATTATCATGATTTTCAGATTACCAGTATTTAATATACCATCATAAAATTTTTATACAATTATAAATAAAATTCTATCTACAAGTTTAGACAATTTATCATATGTACATAATTTGAAAATTTCAAACAAAGAAAATGAGAGGATTGAGAGGGTTTTCTTACTGAATGGGGTGATGAAATGGTAGGAAAAAAATTATAGGCTTCCTGATCTTCTACTCTTCTTCTTCCTATTTTGACTGAACTTTGCTCAAAGTTTTTTTTTTTTTTTTACTCTTCTCCGATCAGTTGAGGAGAAGGATGCAAACCACATGTGTATATATAGAGGGTCATCACCTGAGGCTTTCACATATTCTCTCCTTCTTTTCATTATTTTATTTAGCCACTTTCTCTCCATTTCAAGGAGTCTGATGGGTTGAGGTTCCTATATTAACATGCAAACAAGCATGTGGAAAGTTGCTCTGCAAAGGTTTGATTTTGATTTTTTTTTTTTTTTTTTTTTTTTGAGTTTCTTAAAATTGATACACTAAGATTTTTAACTAAGTATTTAGTAAGAATAATTATCATATTAAATCCTAATTAAAATAATTTATAAACAACAAATATTGAACACCCACAAAATTATTATTCTTAATAATATCTTTGTTAGTGATTGAATTTGGTCAATTTAAAGCTAACTTTTACACTAATATACATTTCAGATAGACTCTGGATAAAATTAATTTATTTATTTATTTATTTATTTATTTATTTTCTTTTAAGAATAATTAAATGTGGGTTTTCACAATGACAAAGAGTATCCTATAAGACACCTAACTATGGCAATACCTAATATATCTAGGAAATCAATACCTAATATATGTAAGAATATATACCATATATACATTAACATCTCCCCTCAACCTCAAGGATGATAAACATCTTGAATTTGGAGAGAGAAACTAAACATGAAATAAAACTAAATAAAATAAAAGGCAAATAGATTGCAAAATCCGAACGAAAGCGCAAGGGCGCTTTAAATAGATCAGAGGCCGGAACTAAAGCTGGGAGATAGTTTATGGTCATATCAGACCATTGTAGGAACTGGCTGAATCTAATGCCAAGACAGTTTAAGGTCGTGTTGGATCGTTGGAGAAACTGGCTGGAACTAATGCCTGGACAGTTTAAAGTCATGTCGGATCATTGAAGAAACTGACTGGAACTAATGCCAAGACAATTTAAGGTCATGCTAGACTGTTGTAGAAACTGGCTAACCGGAATCAATTTCAGTACAGTTTAAAAGGGTCATGCCGGACCGATGTAGAGAACTGGATGTTGAACCAACAAACGTGGCACACACATAACTTATGATGTGGTGTTGAACGATAATGGCAACAGATAACGGAGTGCGCCAGGGGGCGGCTTTGATGGTGCGCCAAGGGGCGAGTTTAGTGGTGCGCCACAAGGGACGGCTTAAGTTATGTACCATAGGAGACGGCTTAGGTGGTTTGCATGGTGTATAATCATGTTCACCATGATATAGGTATAATACCACCCCTCAAACTCAAATATGTTTGAAGATAGAAACCAATTTGAGGTTGACGCAAAGTGTTAGAATAGTAGAGAGAGAGAAAAAAAAATAATATGTATTGTATTGAATCAATTGTCCTATACAATACATATTATTTTCTCTCTCTCTCTCTCTCTCTCTCTCTCTCTCTCTCTACTATTCTAACATGGTATCAGAGCTATTGGTTAAGCTCTTGGTGTTCTTTGCCTTACCGGCGAATGGTAGCCTTGCCTTGGTTGCCCGCCGGACCTCAACCTATTTCGCTGTCATATTTTCTTGTTAATATCATTTCGTGGTGATCTTTTCCTTTTGTCTGCTGTTTATTCCTACCCCAAATATCTCTATCATTTTTTATTTTGTTTTTTTGAGAAAATAATATCTTTCCGTCTGCTTCAACCTCAAATTGGTTTCTATCTTCAAACCTATTTGAGTTTGAGAGGGTATTATACCTATATCATGGTGAGTATAGTTATACACCATGCGAACCACCCAAGCTGTCCCCTTTGGCACACCACCCAAGCCGCCCCCTCTGGCGCACAATCGAAGCTACCCTCTCTAGCGCATAACCCAAGCTGCCCCCTTTGGCGCACAATCCAAACCTCCCCTTGGTGCACTCAGTTATCTATTGCCATCATCGTTCAACACCGCATCATAAGTTATGTGTGTGCCACACTTGTTGGTTCAACATCCTGTTCTCTACATCGGTCTGGCATGACCCCTTTAAACTGTCCTGACATTGATTCCAGTTAGCTTCTACATCGGTCTGGCATGACCCCTTCAAACTGTTCCGATATTGATTCCGATTAGCTCCTACATCGTTCCGGCATGACCCCTTTAAACTGTCCCGACATTGATTCCAGTTAGCTCCTCCAACAGTCCGACATGACCTTAAACTATCCTGGCATTACTTTTAGCCAATTCCTATAATGGTCCGACATGACCATAAACTATCTCTCGACATTAGTTCCAGCTAGTTTTTATATCGGTCCGGTACAACCTTAAATTTTCCTGACATTAGTTTCAGCTAATTCCTACAATGGTCCGACACGACCATAAACTGTCTCCCGACTTTAGTTCCAGCCTCTGATCTATTTCAAGCGCCCTTGCGCTCTCGTTCGGATTTTGCAATCTATTTGTCTTTTATTTTATTTAGTTTTATTTCATGTTTTAGTTTCTCTCTCCAAACTCAAGATGTTTATCCTCCTTGAGTTTGAGGGGAGATGTTAATGTATATATGGTATATATTCCTACATATATTAGGTATTGATTTCTTAGATATATTAGGTATTGCCATAGTCAGGTCTCTTATAGGATTCATAGTTAGATTTCTAGTCGGATACTTTTTCTCAACCTATATATACAGGCCTTCTATTATTCAATACAATTCATTCATTACAATACATATTATTTTCTCTCTCTACTATTCTAACATGATTCGTCGTGATCTCTTCCTTTATCCTCTGGTTTATTCCTACTCCAAATATCTCTATCATATTTTTTTTTATTGTTATTATTATTATTTTTTTTTTTTGTGCTTCTGCTCCACTCTCTCTTTCCCTCTGTTTCAACCTCAAATAAGTTTTTATCTGTAACCCTATTTGAGTTTGAGGGGGGTATTATACCTGTATCATGGTGAGCATGGTGATATACCATGTGAACCACCTAAGCCATAAACCACCTCCCTTGGCGCACTCTCTAAATCGTCTCATGTGGCGCACCACCAAAGTCGCCCCTTAGCGCACCACTCAAGCCGCCTCCTCTGGGGCACAATCCAAGCCGCCCTTTTTGGCGCACAACCCAAGCTGCCCCCTTTGGCTCACAACCCAAGCCGCTCCCTTTGGTGCACAATCCAAGCCTCCCCTTGGCGCACTCAGTTATTTGTTGCCATCATCATTCAACACCACGTCATAAGTTATATGTGTGCCACGCTTCCTGGTTCAACATCCAGTTCTCTATATCGGTCCAGCATGACCCCTTTAAACTGTCTCGACAATGATTCCGGTTACCTCTTACACCAGTCCGACATGACCCCTTTAAACTATCCCGACATTGATTCCGGTTAGCTCCTACATCGGTCCGGCATGACCCCTTTAAACTATCCTGGCATTAGTTCTAGCCAGTTCCTACAATGGTCCGACACGACCATAAACTGTCTCTCGGCATTAGTTCCAGCCAGTTTCTATATTGGTCTGGCACGACCTTAAATTGTCCTAGCATTAGTTTTAACCAATTCCTACAATGGTCTGACACAACCATAAACTGTCTTTCAACATTAGTTCCGACCAGTTTCTATATTGGTCCGGCTCGACCTTAAATTGCTCTACCATTAGTTTCATTCCGTTCTTACAATGGTCCGACACGACCATAAATTGTCTCCTGGCTTTAGTTCCGGCCTCTGATCTATTTTAAGCGCCTTTGCACTCCTGTTTGGATTTTGCGATCTATTTGCCTTTTATTTTATTTAGTTTTATTTCATGTTTTAGTTTCTCTCTCCACACTCAAGATGTTTATCCGCCTTGAGTTTGAGGGGGATGTTAATGTATATATGGTATATATTCCTACATATATTAGGTATTGATTTCCTAGATATATTAGGTATTGCCATAGTTAGATCTCTTATAAGATACTCTTTCTCATAGTTAGATTTCTAATAGGATACTCTTTCTCAGCCTATATATACGGGCCTTCAATTCATTCAATACAATACATATTATTTTCTCTCTCTCTCTCTACTATTCTAACATGGTATCAAAGCTAGGTTAAGTACCTAGTAATTTCGTTTCACTGGCGGGCGGCAACCTTGCTTTAGCCGCCCGCCAAACCTCAACCTATTCCGCTATCATGTTTTACTTTCAATATTGCTTTGTGGTGATCTCTTCCCCTATGCTCTGGTTTATTCTTACTCCAAATATCTCTATCATAATATCGGTAGAGAGAAGCTTATAAGGCGGCGATAGGGCTGAAAATGGCAGTAGCGTCTCCACGGCCAGCAATAGTGTCTTCACTGCTGCGTCGCCTTTGATTTTAGATATGTGCCACCTCCGTGGCGTAGATCCCTCTTTCTAACCTTCTTCACCGATCAAATCCACACACTCGTCACTCGCTCTCCCTTGCTTGTTGACTATTGGATCTCTAAAATCACAGTCATCCATCGTCCCCGACTCCACCATCTCATCCCTGTTCCGAAGATCTGATGATGGACGAGTTCATCTATAAAGTTTCAAAGATCCGCTCATCTGCCATGCCTCTGCTGATTCAAGAGGATCCGAGAGCTGGACATCGAGCTCCCTCCAGTGATTTGAGATTGGAGAATGGGGCAGTGATCAAGTGGAGGGTGGAGTTCAATAAGATCCTAATGAATTGCGTTATTCTTAAGTTTCGTCATGGCGATGGCAGTGTGGATTTGAGGGAAGGAGGAGGGTCAAAGATAAGGGTGGTCTCAGTCGTCCATAGTGGACCTAGTAGAGAACCCAAGGTTTAGAAACTCAACAATCTGACCCATGACTGAGTGCACTAGGAGGCAGCTTGGATGGTGTGCCAGGGGGTGAGTTCGGTGATGCGCCAGAGGAAGCGGCTTGGATTGTGCGCCAGAGAGGAGTGGCTTGGGTTGTGCGCCAGAGAATGCGGCTTGGATTGTGCGCCAAAGGAGGCAGCTTGGGTTGTGCGCCAAAAAGGGCACCATTGTAGGAACTGGCTAGAACTAATGCCAGGACAGTTTAAAGAGGTCATGTCGGACTGATGTAGGAGCTAATCGGAATCAATATCGGGACAGTTTAAAGGGGTCATGTCGGACCGATGTAAGAGCTAACCGAAATTATTGTCGGGACAGTTTAAAGGAGTCATGCCGGACCGATGTAGAGAATTGGATGTTGAACCAACAAGCATGGTACACATATAACTTATGACGTGGTGATGAACGATAATGGCAACAGATAACTAAGTGCACCAGAGGGAGGCTTGGATAGTGCACCAAAGGGGCCGGCTTAGGTTGTGAGCCAAAAGGGGCGGCTTGGGTGGTTCGCTTGGATTCTGCGCCAAAGGGTGCGGCTTGGATTGTGTGCCAAAGGAGACAACTTGGGTGTTGCGCCACAAGAGGCGGCTTAAGTTGTGCGCCATAGGAGACGGCTTAGGTGGTTTGCATGGTATATAACCATGCTCACCATGATATAAGTATAATACCCCCCCCCCCCTCAAACTCAAATAGGTTTGAAGAAAGAAACCA
>JAPPVO010000703.1:0-30675 GCA_030407325.1 Camellia japonica | reverse complement strand
GATCCATTATGTTATATCAGGTTCCGTCGGGAAGAAAAAAACAAAAACTTATAGTGTATGTTTATATTCAATTCTTTTTATATATATATATATATAAAAAAATTGTGAATCATAAAATGTATGTAATTGTTTAGACTTAGACTTAAAAAGTTTAGGGGTTTTTTTCCCATTTGATTTATGTCAAAATGTAAGTTTTAAATTTTTTTAGTTTCATTTATAAAAAACTGCAATAATATTTACATTTTGTGTCTTTATATATAATAAGTCAATTAGAAAGCCAAAGTTATTATTGTACTCTATTAGTCAAAATACACATGTATACAATTCTGACTCACTTTAAAAACGTAAAATTATAATTTAATCAATGTATATTGTTAGTAAATTAATTTTTACATGTATCTTATATATGTTTTTTGTAGAATTTGTAGGATCTTGAGTCTCATGTTACCAAATTAAGATTTTATATGAATTTTTGTTGTATAGTGTTTTTAGTTACAATTAGTAAATATTGTATTTTTTTTAAAAAAAATTTGTACAAATTTTAATATACATATATTTTATTTATCAAACACATTAATATCAAATGTTACATTACACATAGTTATACATATGATTTATATGTATATTATTAGAAAATTTAATGTGAATTTTATATTATAATTCCAAACAAGTTTGCACATGCATCACACAGCCCGGCCACTAGTGCTTTAAAATCCCACCGTGTTACGTAGATTCTCAGTCGGTGCCTTTACACAAAAGTAGAGATTCATCAAGATAAGTTGGAATAACATAAAGTCTTGAATAGACCATGAACATAAGAACCCTATCTTATTAAGCAATTCTGCAACTAGCACAAAAATCAATCTAAAATCACACTACTTTGTAGGTTCGGAGTTAGAGCCTTTATAGAAAAAGAGAGACTCAACCAAATAAGTTGGAATAACATAAAGTTGTAAACAGGCCATGAACATGACTCTCATCTAAAGTTCTTTATCACCCCTAAACATTCTCAAGCAACGAAGTCTCATATCATTTTCACATTTCATGGTTTCTTTGGTGTCATCTCTATTCCACACAACAATTAACATGTCTCTTTTTCACACAACGCCCTGTTTGGTAAACCTGTAGAAAAGTGATTATAGATTATGGTTTAACAGATTACGGCTTATAGCTGTGAATATAAGCTGTTAACCTGTTTGGTGCAGCTGTGGGATTTAGATTTAAGCAACAGAGTAGTGTTTGATTAATAAGCTGTAAAATAACTTTTTACTGTGTAATTGTCCTCTTTGTCCTTATATGATATAAAAATAATTATTTTGTCATTTTTTTTTTCAGTTTAATTTTAAAAAAATTATTTCATTAATAAAAGTTAATATAATTAGTATTACAAAAATTATCATTTCATTAATAGTATCAATTAGTATAAAATTATTTCATTTTTTCATTATAAATTAATTAGTGGCAATTAATGGCTTAATAAGCATTAATTAATACTAAAATTATTAACAGTATCAATTAGTATAATTTTTTTTTTATTTTTTATTATAAATTAATTAGTGTCAATTAATGGCTTAATTAGCATCAATTAATACTAAAATTATTAATAGTATCAATAATTAGTATAATTTTTTTTCATTTTTTCATTATAAATTAATTAGTGTCAATTAATGGCTTAATTAGGCTTAATTAGCATCAATTATTATTTTTTATTCATTAATTATTATTATTTTATTAAAAAAACACTGAAAACCTCCACATACACAAACAAAAAAAAAAAACTGAAAACTCTAGCTCCGACGGGCACAGCGGCGACGAATCGGTGCTAAGGTTGAGATTGATCCACACACACACACACACACACACAGAGAGAGAGCCGTTGAGAGAGCAACGCCGAATTATCACCGGAGGCTACCTCTTTCTTCTCCACCGGCGAAGAGATCGCGAAAAAAGCGATCGTAGAAGAGAGAGAAGAGATCGATCGAGCTAGGGTTTGATATCATCACCGGTTGCGCTAAGGTTTCAGATCGTCGCCAGCGGATCTAGGGTTTGAGATTGATCGCGCTAGGGTTTCAGATCGTCATTAGCGGCGCTAGGGTTTTAGATCGTCACCGATAGCTCTAGGGTTTCAGATCGATCGCGACAGTTAGGTTTTGCTGCTCAATTGTGATCGCGATGGCGAAAGGTTGATCGAGAGAGAGAGGAGAGAGAGAGAGAGAGAGAGAAAAAGAGAGAAGAGACGTGGTATTTGGATACTAGAAATCACCAGAAAGCGCAACCCTCACCGAAAATTGCCACCATCGCCGAAAATCGCCACTCTCTCTCTCTCTCTCTCTCTCTCTCTCTCTCTCTCTCTCGGAGTGAACAGTGTCAGAGTGTGGTTTATATAGGGGGTATTTGGTAATACCGAAATTTGATGAGGGGCATTTAAGTAATTTTGCCCCTCCAAACTAACTTCCCGCTTAAGCTATAATCTCCAAAGCACCCCCTCAGCCACTTCAAAAAAAAGCTATTTTTCCACTTAATTTAAATAATCTGATGAGTTAAGTTACACCAAACACAATGTTTTAGCTTAAATTAAGCTAAAAGTTTAAATAAGCAGCTTTTAAGCTGTGCCAAACACCCACAACAACTAGCATGCCTCTTTTCGCATATATGTATGTAAGTATGTAAATGGGGTGTATATATCATATATGTATATATTTGTCTAATTAAAGAAAGAGAGAAATTAAAATAATACTATGTATTTATGAATTTTTTTTAGAAGATAGTTTCAGAATATACTTGATTTGGATGTGTTACACATATTCAGACCTTAAATTATAGTACATTTAAACTTTTAATTGAATTAGTTCTGGGTAATTAGTTACAAATTGTGCAATAGAGAAAAGAAAGAGAAAAAAAAGTCAGAAAAAAAGAACCGAGAATCAAAGGGGTATTAAGGTCTGAGTATGTTTTTGGGAGTTAAAGATGATGATCTATTAACATTTTTTTGTTAGCAATTGTTGATTATTTGTTGTTGAACAGATCTGACTCCAGAATTTTTTTTTTTAGTAGTAATTGATTAATTTTGTTGTTGTTGTTTTTGTTGATGATAATGATGAAACATGTAGATTTTCAACAATAGAGATTGATTTTCAACAGATAGATTTATTATTGTTGTTGAATTTGAATTTTATTTATACAAGTAGTGGAAGAGATGGAGAGAATTTGAACAGATAGATTTTTTGAAAAAAATAATTTGAATAAGTAGAATTTCAACAGGTAGGAATTGCAGCAGATAGACTTTTTGAACAAATAATTTTAACAAATAATTGGGAAAAATTGAATAAATAGTCAAAAAAAAACAGATGGGAAAAAATTGAACAGATAGGAAAAGAATTTGAACAAATAGGGATAAATTTTGAACAAATAGGAAATAAATTTGAACATATTGGAAAAAAATTGACCAAATAGTCCATGAAAGTCAACAAATAACAAAAAGTCAACAAATAAATTAAGGGGTAAAATTGGAGACAAAATGTCCTTGAAAAAAATAAAAGGACTTCTCGCTAAACTATTTCACAAAGAGTGAATATCTCACTAATAAAAAATATTCAGTGGACTTATTGCCTTATACCTTCTTTAGATTGGATTATCACTAATTTTCTCAATTTTGTGTCCATAGTTCAGCCAATTTTCTGCAAATTTTTGGGTTTGTGGATATTTTCTAAAGATGGAAGGAAGAAACAACAATGTAGCTGAACCTTCTTGTGGACAAAATCGTCTTTCAGACTCTAATACCAACGGCTTGATTTTTAATACCAAGTCCTCTAGGCCTATGCTGATCCCATCATTCGAGGGGATTCAAAGTCCGAACGGACTATCACTCCAGTTACTATTTTGCAAACAAACGTGACATTGTGAATCCAACCTTACTACTAATCATCATCCCAAGCCTCAACTCGAAAAACAAACGGGGCCTTATGAGTCAGACCAAGTAAATTTATACATAAGTCTTGAGTAATTTTTTGGGGGGTGTATTTGCCTTCTGTGTTGATAAAAAAATTTTGAGACATTTTAGATGTGTTTTGTGTTTGTAAAATGATTATTTATTACTGATAATAATATTGATAAATTTATCAAAGTAATAAATGATTGGGATATTTTAACTTTAGTTTGTGAATTTTGATTGTATTAATTTGCATTGAAATATGATATGACAAATGTAATATATTTTTTAAAAATTATTTTTTATAATAATATTATCATTGGAATTTGAATAGAATTTTTTGATAAATAAATCCGGTCCTCTTGTAACTAAATAAAATAAAATGAAAAATGCCATAGGTTCTAAATTTTTTACCAAATAAATAACCAAATGTCTCACATGGGTGTGGGTTTCACACCATTTATTTGATAGAAAATTTGATATCTCTAACATTATCCAAATAAAATTATCCGTAATTGAGAGTTTTTGAAGGGCATTGTTGTCAATTCATTGATAAATTTCCATGGCAATGTGGCTGTCTATATTCAACTATCGTTTACTTTTCTTTCAAATTTTCTAAACAACCAAGCATGATATAAAAGAGAAAATACATACAAGTGGATTTTAAAAAAATATTACAAATTAATGATAAATTTTATAAATATTAATAATTAAAATTTAAAATTTTTTCAATCAAATTGTAATAATTTTTTTAAACACCACTGATTTGTATTTTCCTCAATAAAAAAACTGATATCTATCCTCAAAGTAAGAATCCGACATGAAACCAATAGAAGCAAAAGTCATCATCAATGCATCTTCCCCTAAGATTTGGCTCTATATATAATTTTTAATACAATAATTACTGGTGTTATATAAAATAAGAAAAATGATGTATAAATTTATTTTTTAATAGAGTTTTAGGTATTGTAATATCATTAAATTTGAAAAGTAACGTATAAATTTTAGGTTGAAGTAACAATGCTCATAAAATAAAAAAACTAATTAAACTTATTATTTTAAAGAAAAAATTTCCAAATTTCTAGTTAAAACATGCGACAAAAAACCAATAGACGAAAAGTCACCGTCAATATATTTTTCACTAAAGTTCTTTCTTTGCCGATAAAAAAAAAAAAAATGTATTGTTCCTAAGACTTGGCTATATATATAAAGTTTTTAATATAATAAAAAACTAATATTTGTCTTCAAAAATAAAGAATGCGACAAGAAATCAATAGAACCAAAAGTCATCATCAATGCATCTTCCACTAAGATTTGGCTCTATGTATAAGAGCTTTAAATATATAACATCTTTAAATTTGAAAAGTAAGGTATAAATTTTAAGTCCAAGTAACAATGCTTGTAAAATAACAGCAATGCTAGGTATCATAAAAAGTCTTTCATGAAAATGGTCATGAAAGATTTGTGACCTTTGGATAACACTTACAATAAAACACCACACACTAATCAAGGTAATTTAAGGATCATAAATTTTTCATGATCATTTTCATGAAAAAAATTTCATGATCCCTAACATTTCTCATAAAATAAAAGACTAATTAAACTTATTATTTTAAAGAAAATTTTTCAAAAATTCTATTTAAAAAATGCAACTGAAAACCAATAGAAGAAAAGTCATTGCCAATGCAACTTCACTAAGGCCAAGTTTGGGAAGAATAAGTGTACTTTTTGTCTTTTTTGACTAAAAAATTGAGGTTGAAAATATGGATGTTTGGGTTAACTTTTTGACTTTTTATGGAAAATGTGTAATAAAAATTGTGAAAATTGGTTTTTAGAGGAAAATTTGAATTGAGAGTTATGCAGCCGTAATTGTTGACTTTTGGTAAATAGTGTTAACTTTTTAACTTTTTGAGTAACTTTTTAACTTTTTAGATTATTTAGAAGTACCCAAACAAGGCCTAAGAATTGGCTATATATATAAAGTTTTTAATATAATAAAAAACTGGTATCTATCTTCAAAACAAGAATACGACAGGAAATCAATAGAAGCAAAAGTCACCATCAATGCATCTTTCACTAAGATTTCGCTCTATATATAATTTTTAATACAAAGGAAAAAGGTTGAGACCTTTTTTTCTTAACTCTCACCACTCTTAATATATTGGGATTAGTTAATTTTTTGCTTTTTTTTTTTTTTTTTTTTTCACTCACTGACATGTGTTTGTGAGGGTTATGGGGGTCAAAGAAAAAGGGGGTCTCTATCATTTCTCATACAATAATTAGTTAGTGATGTTATATAAAATAAGAAAAATGATATATAAATTATTTTTTCAATAGAGCTTTAGGTCAGTTCAAAAAAAAAAGATAGAGCTTTAGGTATTACAAGATCAATGAATTTGAAAAGTAATGTATAAATTTTAGGTTGAAGTAACAATGCCCATAAAATAAAATAAAATAAAAAACTAACTAAACTTATTATTTTAAAGAAAATTTTTCAAAAATTCTATTTAAAAAATGCAACAAAAAACCAATAGAAGAAAAGTTATCATCAATGCATCTTTCACTAAGACTTGGCTATTTATATAAAGTTTATAATATAATAATTACTAGTGATGTTATGTAAAATAAAGAGTTCAGTTTATATTCGAGAAAATTTGAAGGATTCGTGAGGTCAATGTCGGATTGTCTTTCGAACAATTTATTTTATAAGGCTCTAAATATATCACAAGGCTTATGGGTAAGGCTTAACCACTATATATATATATATATATATCCCTCAATCCCTCATGTTTTCTCATTGTTTCAAGACAAGTCTCAATCTATTTACTCTATTCTCTATCTCAAAGGCCTCTATCTTACTCATTGAGTCTCAATCTATCTACTCTATTCTCTATCCGAAAGGCGTCTATCTTACTCATTGAGCATCAAAGTTTGTTGGGTTTTTATTAATTCCCGATTTAAGGTGATGTAGTTTTTATGTCATTTATCTCTATTGGGTTGAAGTTTTATCATGCTGTTGATAATTTGATGCAAAGAGATCATATAAAACATGGTTTTTGTATGATGTTTTTAACCAAATTAACACTAGGTTCAATATCTCATGTTTTTACCAAATTAACAGTAGGTTCAGTATCTTATTTACAGGGTAAGAGAAGAAAATGTCGATTGTTGCTGACTCGGAGAGCTACATATATTCCGTTCGTCTCGTACAAATGAAGCCTATCTATTCATGAAGAACGAGTATGTGCTAGTGGACTATGCTCCAGGCACAACAAATGACAAGGTGTTGAATGGACCGCTTTTTATTTGCCATGGGTATCCATCCCTTGGGGGCACAGCCTTTGCAGAAGATGGAATAGATTGCGCTTTTGGGTCTCATGATAGGAATGTAGCGTTCATCTTCTCTGGGAATCTCTGTGCACAGATTGACTACGCACCAGGCACCACAAATGATAAACTAATCAAAGGCCCAATGACCATTACTGCGATGTTCCCCTTCTTCAAATGGACGAGGTTCAAAAACGGTGTAGACGCCGCCTTTGAGTCAACGAAAGAATATGAAGCTTACCTCTTCAAAGACAACCAGTATGCTCTTATAAACTATGGTTCTAAATCCCACCTCATCGCCATCCGTAACATCACTCAAGGCTTTCCCATTTTGAAAAACACCATGTTTGAAAGTGGAATTGATGCAGCGTTTGCTTCACACAGGACTAATGAGGCATACCTATTCAAAAAAGATTATTACGCACTCATCAACTTTGCTCCTGGCACCACAAGTGACTACATCATTGGTGGCGTGAAGAAAATCAGGGAAAACTGGCCTTCTTTACGTAACATCTTGCCTCGCAAATCTTGACGTTCATGATCACACTAAGTTTGCTGCTGACCCTGACCATGATGAACTTTAAGAGGTCAGTCGTACGTGCCAAAAGTGTGGATGGTAGCATGCTTCGAATAAGAGTTTGGCTCAATAATTTCTAGTTTATCTTATCTTCTGAATAATGTTTGAGAGCTCTAATTTAAGAGTTCTAATGCAGTTCTAATGATGTGGAGAGTGTTCATGTGAAGATAGGGCTCACGCTTCTCTATCTATCTATCTATCTATCTATCTATCTATCTCTACTCTCTTTCCCTTCCATCTTCTAGAACTCCATTTAGAACTCTAATAGTAGAGTTATATATCACTATTGTTATCTTCTCCTCCTTGAACTACCTGATCCTCTTTTTTTTGATCGGCAAAAGAAAACTTTATTGATGGGAGCAAAATACATGCAAAAGACATCAACAAAGCAGGGAAGTGCACTGAGCATCATAGCTACCCTCTACAATCCCAACTAGGTTGGCACCGCAAAGGAAGCAAAATCATTTGCTAGCACTTGACCCAGGATTGGTGAGAAACCAATCAAGCAACCAACAAAGAGAAAGAAGAAAAAGAACAGAATAAAAGCTCCCTCTACAAACAGAACACCAGAATCATCCTCATAGTAGGACAGCTAGAACCGTCCAGCATTCCATAGTGGGTGCACTCCAAACTCACGCAAGTGGCTGGTCAATCTGCCTGCCAAATCTCTTGGTGGACTGGTCTTGATCAAGATTTTCTGAGCCCAGAATCATCCATCAATGCATCACTTCCAACTGATGGCTGCTGAAGAAAACACTAGCACTCAAAACATCACAACATCTGAACACAGCAGAATACTGCTAGATACCAACTGAAGCACCCTGAAATCCATCTGCTATGCTGCTTGACAGACCAAGATAACCTTCCAAACCCATCTGCTATGCTGCTAGACACTAAATTAGCATCTGGAGGCAACCTGAAGACAGAATCCAGCAGCAGGAACAGAACAACATGAGGTTTTCCAAGAACATGGCCAAAACTAGCAAGCCACCCATTGCATCAGTGCAGCCAAATCCAAGCCAACATACACCCTCCTAAATCTGCACTCATACAGCAAAACAGACCAGGAACTGATGCACAGCAGCCAGCCTATGATTAACCAAGACAATCCAACAGATCTCAGAAGACAATCCAACAGACAATCACACTCCTAAAACAAACCAACCAGCAAAAATAACCAGCCCCAACCACACAGATGAACAGCAGCAAGACAACCCTGCAGAGAACCCAACAGACTAAGCCAAGACAACCCGGCAGAGAACCCAAGCCAGCCTATGATTAACCAAGACAATCCAACAGATCTCAGAAGACAATCCAACAGACAATCCAACAGACAACCCAACAGATCTCAGGACCTCACAAGCAACCATCCACCAGAACCCCCCTGCATGCTGCCAGCAACCAACTATCAAGCAGAAACAGACCAGCAGCATTAAACTCTACTGATGCACCTTCTAATCTGAGGGAGATTGAAAACAAAATCATGGATAGAATACTGCCACTGCCTAGAAGTTGTGCTTAGCCAGAGAGCCACTCTATGCTTAACTAGATCAGAGAGAGTTGCTACATCAGCTACTGCGTTGTTGAATACACAGTCATTTCTTTGCTTCCAAAGAGACCAAAGGGTTACGAGAGGGATACATCTCCAAATCGCCTTTTCTCTCTTCTGGAACTTACCACCCTCCCACCACTGAAACAAACTGCCAACTGTGCCAGGCATTGCCCAATACAGACCCCACCATTCTAGCAAGGACGACCATACCTTCCACACAAAATGGCAATGGAGGAGCACATGTAACACCGACTCCTCATCATGCTTACAAAAGCAACACAGGGTAGATGATCCTCCAGGGAGGGCCCCAATTTTCTGAAGGAACACAGAGGTCTTAATCTTATGTTTCCAAGCAAGCCAGCCAAAAAACTAGACTTTAGGGGGTAAAACCTTATTCCACAGCATTCTAGGAGCACCTAGTTGGTTTCCATCACCACTTGAACAGTGCTGATACAGAGAAGCTACTGAAAAGAGACCTGATGATGTGGCTGACCACTTTGGGTAATCAACTCTCTCCATCCTAATTAAGGGACCATGAGAGATAATAGAGACCAATCTCAGCAAATCAACTCTTTCCCATTCAAACAACTCTCTTCTGAATAATAAGTTCCACTCCCCTGAGGGTGCTTTTAGATCAACAAAAAGTCTAAGAGCTCTTTTCTTTTCTATTGACAAACTGAATAGTCTAGGAAATTCAACTCTCAAACGGTGGCCATCACACCACATATCCTCCCAAAATCTTACTCTACAGCCATCTCCCACCTGCATTGTGAAATTATTAAGAAAACACGCCATCATGGAGGGGTAGAGTGAGGCCAAAGAGGTAATGTCTCGCCATAATTTTGACTGCCTCCAGCTATCACCAGTATTTGGCAACCAACAGCACTCCTCAATGTTGTATTTACTGCAAATTACTCTTCTCCACAGAGCTTTTGACTCAGAAGCAAACCTCCACCACCACTTCAGTAACAGACAGGAATTAGCAACTCTAACCTTCCGAACGCCCAACTCTAGTAGCTTAGGCTAGAGGTGTACTTTGGATGAAGCTAGCTGTTTGTGATGGGCATCAATAAGTATTTGAAAAAGTATTGAATAATGAATGTGATGTGGAATGTTCATAAATATTTATGGAAACTTTATAAATTTATTTATGTCATTAATATTTAATTTATAGTTTAATTAAAAAAAATTAGGATTCTTATGTTTTTTTCCATTTAGGCCAAGTTTGACATCTACTAAATAATACAAAAAGTCACCATCCTATTTAAGTCACATCATCTTATTTAAATCACATCACCTCTCTAACACATCACATCAAACCCAACCCATATAAGTCAATAAGTCAAAAAATGTACTTTTTTAGAACATCCCAAACCAACCCTTAATGCATTTCTTAGTAATCAAGATTTTTTAATTAAGATTCTTAGGATGTGTTTCCTTTTAGAACGCATGGATACAGATACAGATATGGCGATGCGACAACATTTAAAAAAAAATAGGATATGGATACAACTAAGATATGTTTGTAAAAAATGCATTTAAAAAAAATATTAGTGGTTGATTACACATGAGCTCAAAAATGTTGAGAAATTATACTTTAATTTTATAATGCAAAATATTAATTGTTAAGAATTAGATATTAATTTAAGTTAATAGTTAGTTTACTTCTTTTAATTTTCAATACGTCTTACAAATATTTTATTTTAATATCAGGTCTACTATGTTTATATTATAATAATAGAATAACGATATTTAATTTAATTTTACTTTCTATGTAGTTATAAGGGCATGCATGATACAATAAGAATAAGTCAATTTAACAAATTATATTACTTAAGTCTTCTTATCAAAGAATTAAGCAAAATATTGGGAAAAAACATGTTAGAATTTTTTGATGCATTAAAAAATGAGGGATTGGCCAATAAGTCCCATATTTTTTACTCATGATCCATATAGTCTTATATATATGTATATATATATATATATATATTATGATTTATTTAGTCTTTTTAAATGTATAATGACTCATTTGTCTGCTACATTAGAGTATTACATTTGAAAAAAGTACACTAATGAGTTTTTTAGTGTGTTACATCATACCCGCCACATTGTGTGTCACATCATACCCATCATATTGGAGTGTTATTTGAAAAAAGTACACTAAGGAAATTTTTAGTGTGTCACATCATACCCGCCACATTGGAATGTCATATTTGAGAAAAATATACTAAGAAATTTTTTAATATGTTACATCATACCCGCCACATTAAAATGTCACATTTGAAAAAAAAATATACTAAGGAGTAGGGGTGTAAATCTGGCCTAGCCCATATCGGGCCTCACGGGCTCCCGCCAAAATTCGAGCTGGGTCACGGGCCAAAAAATTAGGCCTAGTGTAATAACTCGGATTCTAATTCATATTGAATTGGTGTAAAGTGGTGCCCGCCATCTTAAAACTTGTATGATTGTCGAACTCTTAGTATTGATGGGTTGGGAAGTGTTTAAATATTATAATTGAGGACCCTTGGGTGATGTTTGGAACCTTAGGTATTTAGGCAAGATTAGATCAAAAGCTCCAAGTTTGAGTTTTCGTTTTTGACCAACTTTCACTCTTTTTCCCTTTTCTCCTTCCATACTTTGAATTTGAATGTCAGGCTAGAACCATTGGAAAGCTTGTTTCCAGAGCTTCAATTTGGACACAAAAACGATCTAAAACGGAGTCCGAACGAGAGTGTTATACCTATTTGAATTTTGAATTTCTGTGTTGGAAGTATGTTCGCTCGAGCGAGCTTTTCTTCGCTCGAGCGAACTGCGCGATTTTCAGAGATTCTAGGAGCTTCTTTTCTACGCTCAAGCCAAGCTTCCTTCGCTTGAGTGACCAGATCATTAACAGACATTATAAAGTGACTTTTTGGCCCAAAAATCTTACTTTTTCATCCTCTCTTCTTCTCCCCTCCTCCATGTCTGAAAACCTAGCCCTCAAAACTTTGATTTCATCCATTTTTACCAACAATCTACCGTAGATTTTGCATCAAAGATGAAGAACAAGAGAAGATCAACATTTTTAAACAATTAGATTTTGGATTTTTGCAAGAACACTCTTGATCTAGCTTCCTTACTTCTAATCTTGAAGTAGGGATACTTTTACCCTAGTATTTCTTTATTTTGAAGAGATTTCATGGTGTTATTGTGACCTATGAGCTAATTTGAGGATATTGTTGGATTAAACCCATGTTTTACATAAATAGACCATTTTACTTGATATTTGCTTGAAATTTCTTAACTCCTTTTTCAAAACATGTATATAAATGTTGTTAAAACCTATATCTATGACGAAGGAAAAAAACTCCCAAATTTGGTAAAACCCTAAATTCTCAATTTGAGTAAGAAACACTAAATTGAATGGAATTTCTTTTGATTTATGGAATGTTGTGAATAATAAAGAGATGAAAGATGTGAATATGGACATGATAAAGAGATTGTGACTTGAATGTTATTATTCTTTAAATATTATGTGGTGTTTTATCTATTGTGATGATGGGTGCTTGTTGATAGAATTGAAATGTGATATAATGGTTAATTGTGCATGAGTCCGGGTAAGAGTCGGTTCTGGAAAATGTGGTGTTGTGTTAGTACCCACGCGCGGGGAGGTTAAAAGGTATCCAAATGCCCTGTCTAGACTTATTGCTGGACGAATGTGGGAAATATATTTTTGGATGTCCACATAGTCCTGCCGTATTGTAGTCGGCAAAAGTAGAAAAACGGATGGTTTTCTTGAGGAGCCCACTTCCTACCGTATAATAGTCGGCAAATGTGGGGATGGTTTTTGAAACTAAAGCAACTTGTGTTGGACTCTTACATGGGACTCATGGTTTGTTTTCCATTAATGTGATTGTTTAATTGTTTTGTGTGAGGACTCGGGATGTGATTGATGTGTCATGATATTTACATAATTGATGAAGATAGCTTGTGTACATAACTCTTTAAATTATTTTGTCTCAATGATGCCATGAGTTTACTCAAGTAATTAAATACTTGGTTAACTGTATTCCTACTGGGGAAATAACTCACCCCTATTTTATTTTTCAGGAAATAATGTTGAACAACTATAATGGTGATTGGAAGTAAGCTGTGTTGGGATTGACGGTTGAAAATGTTTTGCTGTGAAGACTTATAGTTTTGTACTAGGACTGTTAGATTTATTTTGTTGTTGCCTTGTACACCCATGGGGTCCTTCTTTTGCAATTGTCATTTTGTTGTTGAACTTGGAGCTGGGTACAAGGTTTCATGGACATGTAAACATGGAAATTGTAAATTTAAATCTTAGTTCAGTGAATAGGATGACTTTTGGAGTAAATTGTTATATTGATTGCAATGGATTTATGTATGAAATAGCAGGGCGTTACACCTAGACCCAAGCCCAGGCCTAGGGGATATTTGGGCCTTGGACAAGCCTCGGGCTGGCCTAGTAGGCTTGGGCATGGCCTCGGGCTTGGGCGGGCCTGACCGTTTTTATTTTTTTAAAATTTTTCAACCAAAATTTTATTATTTTCCACTAAAAAAAATACTAGGCCTCGGGCCGGGCCTTGAGTGGGCCTCAAGCAGGCCAATGGACTAGGCCACGGGTTGGGCCAAGCGGGTCAGGCCAGGCTTTAAAATGATGGCCCAGGCCTAGGCCCAGGGGCTCGAGCTGGGCTTGGGCCCAGGCCCAAACGAGCCTAAACAGACCGAGCCAACCCCGGGCCACAAGCCATTTTTACATTCCTACTAAGGAGTTTTTTTTTATTATTATTTATTATTAATAGTTTGAGATCAATAGTTTTAGATTTGAGATAAAATGACCTCATATATGTTCAAAAAATGATAAATTGATATATTATAATAAAAAATCGAGAGTTTTTTGTTTGTTTGTTCATAGATCTAAAGTAAAATTCGACTATAATTCATTTATCTAGTATGTACTCTGTTTTCGCAACAGTAAAATTTTACTCTGGTTAATGAAAAATAAAGTTTATTCTCTTATGCATAAACAAACATTCAACAACACAGTAAAATTTTACTTTAAGATTCAAAGTAAATTTTACTCTAAAATACAGTAAAATTTACTAAAAAACAAATCAGAAACTGCATAGACAAACATTCAACAATACAATAAAATGTTACTTTCAATTCAAAGTAAATTTTACTCTGAAATACAGTAAAATTTTACTCTGAAATAAAGTAAAATTTTACTTGAAGATTCAGAGTAAATTTTACTCTGAAGATTCAGAGTAAATTTTACCAGAAAACAAATCAGAAACTGCATAGACGAACATTCAACAACACAGTAAAATTTTACTTTCAATTCAGAGTAAATTTTACTCTGAAATACAGTAAAATTTTACTTGCATGTTAAGAAAACATAACAGATAACACCAGAGTAAAATTTTACTCTCATTTTATCAAACAAAAACAGAGCACAAACCAGAGTAAAAGTTTACTCTCATTCTGTCAAACAAAAGCAGAGCACTAACTAGAGTAAAATTTTACTTTCATCATGTCAAACAAAAATAAAGCACACACCTGATTGAACTCAGCAAATCAACAAAAAAAAATCAAAAATAACAACAGATTTATACAACTTTGCAACGTAATCTCTCATTTAATTGAGAATGTTGATCTTGGATGGCGAGATCGTGCATTGTTGACCAAGGGTGAGATCGTCGACGGTGAGATCTTCAGACTTTGAGATCGTCTTCATGGATTTTGCAGATCATCTTCACTTTGTAGATCATCTTCAAGATCGTTTTATGCATGAGTTGAGATTGTTTAAATATATGATATATATATATATATATATGAGGGCAATATGGTCAAAAAAATAAAATAAAATTATAGAATGTCCTTATTGAGCTGGGCTTCTCTTACTCAAGTCTTTTTGAAAGAAAATTCATTGAGTTGTCCTTTATCTTAAAAAAAGGTCCAACAAAGGGGGTCTCACCAAAAATCCCTTATTTTAATCACCAATTACTTTTGGCGACTAATATATTTGGTCGCCAATAGTTCGTTTGGGAAGGTAATCGGCGAATAAAAATTTTTTGGTAACCAAAAGTGACCTATTGGCGACTAAAACTTTAGTCTCCTTATATTTTTTAAAAATAATTAAATATATATTTTTATTTTTAGCGACTAAATTATTTAGTAGCCAATTGAGCATGTATGTTTGGCGACTAACTATTTGATAGCCAAAAGTTTCACTTTTTGAGAATTGGCGACTAAAAATTTAGTAGCCAAAAGTTTTCTATTAACAATTGGCGACTAAAAGTTTAGTAGCCAAAAGCCAACCTGTGATATTTGCTTAGTCGCCAAAAGGTCTCACTTAGCTTTTATAATTTGTTCTGTAATATTTTTTGCGCCACCTGTAACCTGTGCATATACAAAATTATTCATCCATCCATTAATTCATTCATTCAATTCTCAGCCATTCAATAAAAATATTTCTTCACAACCTGTAGTATTCAATTTTTAACCATATACAAAACTTAACTATTAACCGTACATATCAAATAAAATAAGAATCCATAAACAACAATTAAAATCCAACAAATACATATACTATCCAAATCAACAATTAAAATCCAAATTAAAAAAAATCTTAATAACAAAACATATCAGGTGTATATGTTTTTCATAAACAAAAATATAATGTAAATTGCGCCCATGCAAACATCATCAATCTGGTCCAAAAACATCACTGTATCCATGTCAACATCATCAATCTGTAACAAAACCAGTAGGTAACTAATCAAAAATGCAAAGCTTGATTTTTGTTTAAATGGAATATGGTTCAATTTATTTAACAAGTAATTTAGCTTATGGAGAAGGAAAAATTAGATAACTAATTCAGTTGAATTTAGATGAATAACACAACGAACATATCAATTGATATAGCAAGACTAAATAAAGAAAAATCAGTGAATGATTCCTTTTAGCTTAACAGATTGTTATTTAAATATTTCAACTAAAATATGCAAATAACAATTTATGAGGATATAACACACAATATCAGTTATACAGCAACAAATATACCAACTAATGAACTTATAACTTAGGTGAATAACAGAATGTGTTCTAGTTGATTTACAAATGAGTTCAAGCAACCACAGTCAATAAAATCAAATATATCAGTTAATGATGAAGCAAAGATGAGCTATCAGTGATGAGCTAACTGAAAATGCAATGAATGAATACTGACTAAACAGTTTGTGAGTTATAGAAAGAAATAAGCACTGGTTTCAACTCAATTAAGTCAAAGAAGGTAATGGAAAATTTAGCTCAAGATATCAAATACTTAATAAAGTGACTAACACAGTGAGTTTATCAATTAGCTATGACAGTTAATTTACGATGAATAGCACGATATTTATTATAACTGATATAGCAAGACTAAATAAGGGAAAATTAGTGACATAGCTAATTGAAAACACTATGAATGATTTTTTAATAGATTCAGATTTGAATATGCAAGCAGTGGCTTCAACAGATTAAGATTTGGAACTGTTGTGGGCTTGATTTAGTACATGTCTGAGTACCAATTACGCTGCCAATAAGTTAGGCTTGTGGCTTAGAATTTTGAGAAGCCTAAAAGACATTTTATCAAACAGTTTGAAGGCAAGAAAAAAAAAAAAACAAATCCTTTGTTATAAGAATCCAAATCCAAAACAATAACAAACTATTTTGACATTATAAGAATCTGAAGCAACAATCCATCTATAAGAATCCAAAACAATAACCCATCTTAAAGGTCTGATTTGGTTGTTTACGGAGGGATTAAAGAGACAGATTCAGCGAGATTTAGGGCAGAAATTGAGACTGCCATTGCGCTCCCCTTCATCTTCTCTTTCTGTTCACAGATTCAAACTCTTGCACCCAAAAATTTTTCACATAGAGAGAGAGAGAGGGGGGAAGGGGAAGGGGAAGAAGCAGAAGAAAAAGAGGAAGAGAAAGAAGAAAAAGAAATACCAACTGTTTGCGGTGTGCAATGTGGTACTATCGCTGGTCGGAAATGGGTGCTCGTGTGCGATGGTGGATGGTCGGAGATGGGTGCTCCTTGCGACAGTGGCGGACCGCTCTCTATGGAATGAGAGAGGATGAGAGAAAAAAGTGAAAGCGTGAGATATTTTATATAGATGGTTATTGGTGACTAAAATTTTTTAGTCGCTGAAAGTATTTTATAAATCCCTCCAAAATATTTGAAATGTCTCCCTCCAAAAATTTTAGTTCTTTGGCGACTAAAATTCTTTTTTGTCGTTGAAAATAAACTTTTGGCGATCAAAATTTTGGTCGCCAAAGGTAAAAAATAATTTTTTATTTTTCATTCGACGACTAAATGGTTTTAGTAGCCAAAACTCAATATACAGTGATTAAAATTCTTTTTTGTCATTGAAAATAAACTTTTGGCGACCAAAATCTTTGGTCGCCAAAGGTAAAAAATAATTTTTTATTTTCCATTCAGTGACTAAATGGTTTTAGTAGCCAAAACTCGATATACGGCGATTAAATTTTTTTTTGTTGCCAATTCTGGCATTTTTATCGAATAAATTTTTTTTTAGTCGCCAATTACCAATATACCCCGACTAAAAAAAATTAGTAGCTAAATATTTTACTTTTACCGACTAAAAAAATTTTAGTCGCCAATTTTGGTCGCCGAAAGTGCATTTTGTTGTAGTGACAGGATTACACAGAAAGAAACTCTCCACTAATAGAATTTAATAGATTAATAGAAAAAAATTTAGAATTAATTGGAATACTTGTTGTGAGATGGGATTTCCTAGTAAATATCCTTTAAAGTGTAGACTTATAGTATTTAACTCAATCACATAAAACTGACCCATAATTTAGCTAAAAAATTTCATACCGGGATAATATTTGATCCGATTCGAATCTATTACTACTCGTCACAAAACAGACTACCTGACCTAAAACCCTTCTCAAACCCCAGCTTTAATTACTCTTTCAACTCAGGTTATGCAAAATACATCCCAATTCATGGCGATTATCCAGTGGGTATTGTTCAAATTACCCAATGGACAAATTTCCAAACATAAAATACCCAGTGTTCAACCCTTCAAGGATTGCTCTTTACCTATCTTACATGGACTTAAGTTTGGGTGTCAGGTGTGGGTTATGTTACATGGATTCGGACGAGTGTCGGGTATGAGTGTGAATCCACGCATTAGACCTTCGTAGACTTAAATATTAAGATATTGAGATATGCATCCAAAATAGGATAGGGGTATGGAGACTTGTTATAGACACACATGTATACTACATATTATATAATATTTTAGATAAGATGTTATAAATTATGTAGAAATATACTTGAAATTGAATGAGATTTAGAAAACATGTGGAACTTTTATCTCCCTCATCTATGTTAGAGGTTATAAATGTTTCTTTTCTAGCAAGTGTGAATTTGTTCTTCGAATATTGTAAAAGTTGGAGGATGCAAGTGTCTAAATTGGGTACGGGTGTCAAACACATTCCACACTCTTATCCTTGTTATATCTGGTGGACACAGGTACTTGGTGGAAAATAGAAGAGTTCATGTAACATAGCATTTGAGTATGTGTTTGTATGTCTGATTTATATAATTCTCATGTTGAAGGACACAATGACATTTCTTAATACACTTCTTTCATTTTACAGGTGAAATGGTTCTCACAAGATGTCATAGAGTATATTGAATTTATAACATGAAGATTTTATGCATAGTTTTATGGTTAACACAACATACTAAATATTCTTGCTAGGTGAATTTCAATTGCTAATGTTGAACCCAAACCTAGTATCAAGTGTCCTACGCGGATACTTAATGTATTTAGAATAGTCCATGTAACATAGCTCTTCACTTTTACAGGCTATTATATGTGGAAAAGTTGGGCAAGCTCCTGTGCAGAGATCTTGAGAAATGGTCGAACTATAACCAATGGCCATCTTTACAGTTGGTACAGGGGCATGTTTGATCAGAGAATTGTCGGAGCAAAGGACCTTCCAAAACCAGCTCAGTGGCGTCAAATTGCTGTGCATAATGAACCATTGGGGGCTTACGCAATACAACTACTAGTCAAAAGGTATACCTCCACTTTTCTTCTCCTTTTTTCTCTCAATTGAAAGTTAGTTTTTCCTAATTTTACTTCTGTCTAATGTGTGGAGCTCAATCTTCTGCAGCTCTTCGGTTCATGTGGAGGGCGAAATTGAAACTAAAGTCTACAATGACAGTATCAATGGGGAAGTTAAAAATGTGTCAGAGATATGTGTGCGCCGTGATAGGTATGTAAACATGCATCGCATTATCTGTACTCATTCTTCTTGTTATGTTATGGAGTATAAAAGGTCATATATTTTCTTTTCTTTTCAATGGTATTATTTGATGCTGTTCTTGTTACTTTGCAATACCAAGCGAAAGTAGTTAATTCAATATGTCACAACTCACAAGTGATTGAGCTTGTTCGCAGATCACCTATTCTTGCATTTAAACCACCAAATTTGGTCCATGACAATCTTTCCACACTGGATGTGAAATTTTGGTCAGTACACAGTTGATGTTGTGAATGGGAGCTCCGAAGTATTATAGTTGGAGACAGGATATTAGTTGTGAGAGGAAATTATTTTTCTTTCTCTTTTCTCCCCTGTTCTCTTCTTTTATTTTCTCTTCTTTTTCTTCCCCTTCTCTCATACCAAACGTATCATGAAGAAGGAATTTCAAACCTATGTTCAAGAAAAATCTGTTTGGAAGAGCTTGACTCAGATTTTGACAAAACCTTGGCATTGGACTGATATCTATCTCTAGTAGAAATTATTTAGTGTGTTTGGTTCCATTAGAATAGTGCCACAACAAGTGATGGGGACTTCACTATCCACTACTGGAAAGAAAACAAGAAAATCAAAACCTAATGCATCTATCGTTTATGCTAGGGCTTGGATGCTGGACTAAAGGATGAGTTCTTCCAAGGAAATGACAGCTCTTGTTTCTTACTTTTTTTTGTTAATTAAAAAAGCAGTTCTTTTATTTAGTTATTTTATTTAATATAATTTGTAGTCATTATTAGCAGTTTGTTAGTTGAGATTTCATTTGTTAAAAATTACATTAGCTAGTATTGGTCACCGCTTATCAAGGGTGCTGAGAGGGGTAAGACTAAAAACATACCTAACTTTTGCCAACGGCAATATTTGCTCAGACAGAGACCCCAAAAGTTCGGTCTTGCATAGCCGTACATGTTATATAGTTGTTTTTGGTTTCATTTTTACTTTGATATTTGTCTATTTATTAATAGTCTTGCTCCGAGTGCTCTTTACTCGTGTGGAGTTTATATGTCATATGAGAAGGTGAACCAAAAAAGACTGAATTACTGATTAGATATCTCCATATAAGGTGGAATAGCGGAAAAAGGCTTGGCCCAAAGATGCTATGGATTTTTAATTGGTTTTTCAATAAAGTTATGCTAGTGAAGCGACCATGAATATGGTTGTTTTTGTCATTGGCCTAATTGGGTACAAATTAAGACAAAAGTACACACAGAAGTATGTAAAAATTAACATTAATATAATTATATAAAACTCTTACGCTGTGTTTGATTGGGGAATTTGGGAAGAAATTTAGAAAATAAAATAGAAAATGTAGGTGAAATATAAATCAAATATATTTATATTTCATTTAATTTCACACACTTTTTCATTTTCACTTTCCAAATCCCTTTTCAAATTTCTCAACCAAACACAAGCTTAGGAATAAGTGATCAAGACGGTAATGAGAATATAATACATTCTTGTGTAGATGGAATATACACAGAGGCGAACTTAAGAAGAGATCAAGAGGGTCACGTGCCCCCCCTACTTTCAATTTTTTTTTATTTTTTATTTTTTAAACACAAAACAGATGTGGCCCTAACTTTTTAAAAAAATGCAAAAAAGAAAAGTGTTTACCAAACACGTGCGGTGGGCCCTGTCCTCCACTCAATCTCTAACTCTAAGATGTATATACATACATCATGTCCCTCATTTCTTTATTCATATCACAATACTTTGCTTTCTGCTACTGCTGTAGTCTTCCTTTCGACTCTTTGACTCACTACTGCTTCGACTCACGGCGAATCAGGACCACACCACACAGAGGACCACACTACAACTCTCAGCCTTTTCTCTCCATTGTTTACAAGTAATCTCTCTCTCTCTTTCTCTCAAATCTTTTAGTCTTAAATGAAAAATGAATGTATTGATTTATGGTTATTTGTGGTTAAAATGATATGTTTTGATTTGTTAAATTTAGAAAAAGATTTATTTGTGATTATTTATGTTAAAATTAGAGATTTTGGTATGCTAAAATTAAGAATCTTGATTTGTGGTGGTTTATATTAAAATTACGGTTTTTTTATTTGTTGTGATTTGTTAGGGATTTAAAATTAACAATAAAATTAAGAATCTTGATTTGTTGTGAGTTATATGAAATTTGAGATTTTGATTTGTTGTGATTTGTACTAAAATTAGGGATTTGATTTGTGGTGATTTGTACTAAAATTAGGGATTTGATTAGAGGTGATTAGCGTTAATAATGATACTATCATGGAAAACTTTCAAAAGATGAAAACTCGTTGGGATCAATTGTGAAAGTTTAGTGATATTTTTGTAATGAATGGAAATTCGTCGGGGTGTGAAAGTTTAGTGATATTTTTGTAATGAATGAAAACTCGTCGGAGTCAATTGTGAAAGTTTAGTGATATTTTTGTAATGAATATTTAAGTTTTTATGATTAATATTAGCTCAAAATATTATGGTCATTTTATTGTTATTGATTAGGGAAGAAAAATTTTGATATTGTAATTAATAGGTGCCCCCTACATCAAATTTCTGACTCCACCACTGAATATACATTCAATGACATGGAGATTTGAATTTGGTGCAAACCTTTAAATTGTGAAAGTATGTTTTATTGCAGGGAAGATTTGCCTTATAAAAACAGGACAAAGCATCAGCAATATTTCCTTTGAGGAGCTTCGTAAGTTTACTTCTCTTATTAGTATTTGCAACCGTTACATGGACCACTGGTGTGGAGAAAAATATCAATAAAAAAAAATAACGGGACAGACCCCAAAAAACCTGTTAAATTGGTGCACTGCATTATCTCTTCATCAACATCATTTCAATGGGATAGAGAATAACAATCTTGTGTTCTGTAGATACCAGTATTTCCAAATTCAGAAGTTGCTAATGTGTCGGTTTTCTTTATCGATTATTGGCAGGAGAGGGATTGCCTTCGTAGAAAATCTGTTCTCGCGTTGCTAAAATTTTATTTTCAAAACTGAAGAATTGTGTATTTGTAAGAGACATACTTGTTTGCTTCAATTGTGTATTTGTAAGAAACATACTTGTTTACTTAAATTGCGTATTTGTAAGAGCACTTCTAAAAATCCTTTTGTTTTTTTTTTTGGCATTTAATAAAACTTCATTGATATGTTGTGTTGCTGACATTATAAGTAACTTCAGCAAAATTTCTTTCTACAAATGGGCACCCAAGCTCTTTGTTTGTCTTTGCCTCTTTGTGGAGGTATTTTTTTTGACTGGTTTAAGTTCCAATCTGAATGAATTCCAAATCCGTGTAATCTAAAAATGGAGAATCTTTATGAAACATTTCATGATATTTTTTTTATAAAGCCGAAGATTACTCTTTATAAAATGAGAGGTTACAACACAAGCGATTGAATTGCCAATCATGTGCGGAAAAAGCTTACACTACAACTACCAAACCACATCATTTGACAAATATAATTATTAATTATTAATTTTATTTTTACAAACAATCAACTTATAAACATATATATATGACAATATATATAAGAATTTCAATATCTTTTTTTATTTAAGTATAATTTTAATGTATTTATAAAGTAATTATGAGGTCAATTGACAATTTGAATAAATGACCCTTGACCTAATTGATTTTTTGGTTTCGCACAATCCGAATTTACAGAACATTGATTTGCAATACTGTTTTTGCTCATTTCAGTAACCAATGTTATACGTTAATTTGCAAATTTCGTACTGTAGATGTAAACTATGCTATACATTATTTTTTTGGCTTTGGCTTTGGTCCAGTCCTTAATCGGACTGGACGGTGCTGTTGGGCCCGTGGGGGCCCACCACGGGTCCCGTTTTGAAAATATGAACCGTTCAATGTGTAGAACTCGTCGAGTACTATATGCCTGTGAAAAATCACGTTGATCGGATATCGATCGCTATGTGATCAAATCAGTTTTTTATCAACCGTTAATTTATTCACGGTCCATTTTTTTTATACAAAACTGATTTGATCACATAGCTATCGATATCCAATCAACGTGATTTTTCACAGGCATATAGTACTCAACGAGTTCTACACATTGAACGGTTCAGATTTTCAAAACGAAATCCGTGGTGGGCCCCCACGGGCCCAACAGCACCGTCCAGTCCGATTAAGGACTGGACCAAAGCCAGGCCCATTTTCTTTTTATTGCTTTTCATAGCTCATGACCTGTATGACAAGTTTCCCACCTCCTTAGGTTCGATAGATATATAATTGCTTTCTGATTTACCAAAATAGTGTTTAATAACATTGTCAATTTCTTATTTTCTGTTTACATAAAAAAAGAAAATAAATAAATAACTAGTTTAGTGCACACAGATATTTTAAAAATAAAAATAAAAATAAAGAACCCCTTATAATTTGAGTTAGCTAATGCTTTTCACTATTTTTCATTTCGTATATATTTAGGCATGTTTGATTGGGTGGATTAGAGCATGGGACTGAGATTATCAATCCGTGAACCCAATTATCCTATGTTTGTTTCAATATTTTGGTTTAGGATTATTAATCCAATGGATAATTAATTCAACAAATTTATAAGATTATTAGTAATGGGGTAGGGGTGAGATTATTAATCCAATGGATATTAATCCAATTAGATAGTGAATACTACACTAGTTTCATAGGATTATTAATACTTCACTATTAATCTTGTGAATCAAACATGACCTTAGATCATTCTTGAAGGTAAAAGAAAAAACTATACTCGAGTTTTGATTTTTAAGGCTCAATTGTATTTCCAATTTCACTCAACTCAGATATTCCTAATTCAAGTTGAGTCTGAGTTTCAAGTTTTTAGACCTTTTTTTCACAAAAATAAAAAAAATAAATAATAATACAAACAATTACACCATCATCATGATAAATATCATCGTGCCATACTATCTACCAAAATACTAGCACGATACCAAAAAATACTCTTTATCGGGCTAAATTTAACACAATACTCTTTATTATGTATTTTTTAATATAAATTTAATAAAACTTATATATTTCAAATATAACTGTTATATTAAAATAATTTTAATATAAATACAATTTAAAGACATTCCATCAAAAAATACTAACCATCCAATTCTATTTTGTTTACTTAGTGCAAATTTGAATTAAGCTAATGAATTGAAGCTTTTAGAAATATTAATTATTATTTTTTAGATAGGAGAAATATTAATTATTTGATTAAAAAAAATTAATTACAATTTTATTTGAAAAAATTTACAAATACATGCAATCAGATATATACAATCACATTGTACAATAGAAATTGAATCATGTTTTTAAAAAAAATGCATTGCTAGAGCATATTGACAACTAAAATGACGCAATTAGTTCCACAAAAAATATTTGAAATAGGACATAAAATAGGAAGATGAGATTACAGTTAAGATTCAGTCAACAGTGAATGCAAAATATAACAAGCATATAACCCTTACCTATAGAGAAATAATTGGCTTTGAAGTAGTAAAATAACCAAATTTAACCCCAAGGAGTTAGCGAAGTGATAGTCATAATAGGCACCTCAAGAAGTATGGGTCACAAATTCAAATCTCTTTTTAAGTGTTCGACTCTCTCAGTGCCACCACCAGAGCCTATATCTAGTAAATATTCAGCATGTGGCAAACTACAAGACTGGAATGGTAATTGATACTTCAAATACAAAATAGGGGCCAGCATTTGTTTGAACTATGTTGATCCACCATTTACAGAAGAGACCCTCAATCCAAACACCAGATATAGCAAACAAAATGCACCATCCAATCACACATAATAAAAGCAAAGGTATAATACATTTAAAAGTTCAAGCAGTAATTGGCTTTTTTTGGGCCAAAAAAAAAAGAAGGGGAAAGGTTCTTGCCAAAATGCCATGTCACTATCTAATTTTACTACGCGTGCAACAACAAAATAATATACATGCCATACCATGAAACCATAAGGTTCCTAGGACAAGTTGTAGAAATGTTCAACACGAATGAAAATATTGCAGAAGATGTCATTGCAACAATCATTTTTACTTGCATATTCAAGCTGTTAGCAATCAAACTATCACAACCATAAGCATCAGATAGCATGATGTTCTCTGTCAGTCAGTCCAACAGTTGAGCACAAACCACAACCAACACAAACTTTTTTGCCAATTGCAAAGAGAAAAAACCACCTACCTTTCAGTATCTCTACTTCATTTCTTACACACATCTATAACAATGACCACCACAAAAGAAAAAACCAAAGCATGCTCACACTGCCAGAGAAAAAATATATTAATATTTACTGCGTTACCAGATTATGCAGTCATTATGGGTCTACTGGACCTCTTTCCTTCCATGGCATCTTTCTTTTGCCGGCAATTTGCGCAGAGGAAGGGGCCTTCCCATGGCTTTGATGCAGGTGAGAAGTAGGGCCCGGAGTTAACAGATAAACCATCACTCGGCGATTGATCCACTTGGCAAACTGCACATCTGACGAGCCCAGAGTTCGAGTTCAAAGGAAAATCTGTACCCAGCCTGCATTTCCATAGAGGATGGACATAAATTTAGAAGAACAGCTCAAGACGACATAAACTTCAGAGCTTTCTTTCCTTCTATGGGATGAGAAGAGGCTTCATCTATCTCAAAAATAGATTGCAACCATAAAATTTCAACAGCCACAAAATCAGCTTTAATCGGCACAACAAGAATTATACTTTCAAAGTAATTTGTCGAGTATGATCCAATTGAACAAGGATAAGTAGTAGAAATACTCTTACGAACCGAACAACCGCAGGGGCTTCCAGCAGTGATAGCTGAACTAACTAGATGGGCCAGCCTTTTTAATGAATTATTGATTCCGAATGGTTTCAACATCACAGCATATCAATAACTATAACGAGAGTTTTGAAATTATTCTCCCAAACACAGTCAATCCAAATACAAATATATACTGTCAAAATGATGATGATGGGTGAAAGGATAAATTTTTAATTTGTGCACTTCTTAGGCTTTGAGTTTTTTCCCTAGGATAGTGCTGCTGATATAATTTTGAAAAGGTGAAAGCAAACAGAATCATGTCACCTGTTTCTAAATCACAGGGCAGACACCTCTTTGTCACACATTAGTTTGTATGGGAATACCCAGAGCAAGAGGATTTGGTAACTTGGATGATTTAGATGACAGCTCCTAATCAGTTCACCATCAGAAAAAAAAAAAACAAAAAACCCAAAAAAAAAAAAAAAAGGAAAAATATGTAATGATGCAAAATTGGTGAAGAACCAAAATGATTATACTTGCTTTTTATTGTTTAATTTATTTTATGTATATTTATTTATTTATCTGTTTTTTTAGGGGGATGGAGGGGGAGTCATTGTAACTAGAAGAAGGAAAGCCACATATCATAATATCCTGAAAGAATAAAGGCTCACTTGCCCCTTGTAAGATCCTTTATCTCAAGAAGGCCACCATCTGAGACTTCATGAACTTCCCTTATGATGAAAACTCTTTGGATAATATATAAATAATATGGAAATGTAGCACTCTCAAGAGACAGTTACACAGTTTTGAGAAATCTTTGAGGAAGGAGATATCTACCATCAAAGAACCCATGAGAGTATGTCTACCTTTCCAAAGCATGCTTTGAACTTCTCTACAAACATGGATAGCAACTCCTTCAAGATTCCTGAATTGGTTTTGAACAAATCAAGGCAAGGCGCAATACGCAAGGTGCAGCTTAGGCGCTGAGGCGAGGGCTTTTTTTCGAGGCACGAGACATAGGCTTCATGGGCTTTACCTATTTTTATACTCTAGCTGTTGATTAAGTGGTTTTTATTTCTTTTTTGAACTACAAACTAGAAGCTTAGTTGTTTTGAACTTTATGTGGATGATCTTAAAACTAGAGATTTTTTGTGGATGTGAATGTGATACTTCATATCTTTTTGTTGGATATTATATTTCTAGTTTTTAGAAGAATGATTGTTATTTTATCAATTATTTGAAATGTGAAACTTGCTTTATTAATTTTGGAATTTTATATATATTTGTTATGTTGAAAAGTTGGTCTATTTTATAATTTTGGTTTTCTTCTACTACTTGTGCCTCGCTTTGGTAAGGCGTAGGCCTCGCCGCGCACCTCGCGCTCAGGCTATAGGAGACCTTATCGCCTCGGTGCGCCTAGCACTTTGTAAAACACTGGGTTAACTTGAGTCTCCATCCAAAAATGAAGCACCCAACTTTAGGATATTGATTATTGATTGAAGAGCACAATTAATATCAGTTCCTTTTTTAAAATGTATATAAATAAAATAAAAAAATTGCGATTGTATCCATCTGGTATTCTCTGCACTCCTCATGAATTCCTCGATCAGCTAATCCAAAACCTATTTTCCAACTAGTCCCCAAAGAAAAGAAAGCTAACCACAAAGAAGAAAGGAAACAAACTACCCGACTGTGAATGATATTCAATCATATGCTCTGTTCCTTGCAATCACATTATTGGATTAGTCAGGTGTATCAAATTAGGTAGAAAGCATGTCCTCTACTTCTGGCATACAATCACAAATAGAAGAAGACAAACCTTTGCCTGCACTTGTAGCCACGATAACAGTAAAACATTATTCCATTTATATTTATATTCAAGGTAACCTTAACCATAAAAAATAACAAAAATAGATCAAACAAGTGAATCTAAACGTCATCACATTAGTACCCGAGTACCTAACCACCAGGCAATATAGGTCAAAGAGAAAGATTTTAGTCTTCAAAATGGTTCCAACCAGTAACGTTAAGAGTTAGTGCTTTATCATTTTCAAAGGCAAGTTATAGAAACAAACCTTTCTGCAAGCATTGCAGAACCCTCCTCGAACAATTCCTCCACAACCCCAACAGCAGAAAGCTTATTTGTTGCTTTGTTCCCAAAATTTTGAGATTTCTTTCCAAAGATAAGTGAACTAAGCAAATTTGGTTTCTTCATTGGGGTCGGAGGCAAGACTGGTTGGTCAAAGGGAATAATATCAACAACAAGGCAAGTTGTATCATCCTTCAGGCCTCTTGATCTGAGAGCCTCCTAAACAATGGAATATACAAGAATTAGTATAAAAAAAATAGCATAAGTAAAAGCAGAAAGGTGGTTAAGAAGAAAGCTCATGTCTAATCACCTTAACAACCAGCTTTGCAGCAAGTTCCGCTGGTAAACCACGGCAAGACTGTGCTGCCACATCAGATGATAACGCATCCCATATACCATCAGATGCAATTATAAGTCTTCCTCCAGCGCTTGAAAGCTAAAAGGCCAATAAATAAAAAAGAAAATAAAATTCTTGAACTCCACATTCTACTACCCCATAAAAGTCAAGAAACGATCACCAAGAGAATCGGATTTACACACCTTCACCTGCTTAACATGAGGTATTGGGACAATGAACTCCCCCACATCTGTGTCACCAATAGACCTAGAAAGGCACAATCCACCAGGCCAGCATCGGAGTGGACCAACCTATGAACCAAACAAACAATCGAGAAATTGTCATTTAGTCCTTAATCTACAAGTATTATGAGTGAACAACAGATTTATTTTTCACCTCATTGCCCCCGAAAACATTGAGCCTTCCCACTTCACCCCCACTTGCAGTGACACGCTCCCTCTCTTCTGCATTCTCTTCCAGCCTATGATCAACAGTTAACAGAGAAACCACACCCCCTTGTGTGTCCAATATGCATCGTGAATCCCCAACAGATGCAACAGTCACAGTCCACCCATCAATCACAACAAATGTAACAGTCGTCCCAGATGTCTCTCCTATCATCAATATCAAAAGGCAAAATAAGAACACAAAAAAGAAAGAAAAAAAAAAAAAAATGGAGCATAGAAACACTAATATGATGGAAGTAGATACATGCCTTTCTGCTGAAACTCTATATCTGTTTTCACAAAACCAGCAACTAATGCCCGAGGAAGGGCTTGAAGCCACTCTTGCCTACCAATTCCTTGAGGAATTGCACTCATAATATTGTTCAACAGATTCTCCTTTGCAAATATAGCAGCCGATATACCATTATGCCCATCAAATATCTATCATATAAACCCAATTCAATATGTCATTTTCTATTACAATCAATGCAGATACCATAAACCCAATAATTTTTTCAAACAAAAGCTCATAGAAAATCAAATTGACAAAGCAACTACCGCGAAAACTGAAAATGATGTCGTCGGATTGCCCGGAATCCTCTGGCAGTCGGGTTTGATCAGAAAATAATCCTCGCCTTTCTTGGCCAGAGCAGCCTGCCCATACTTAATTGTAGGCTTCTCGACCTTCTCGTTCCTCAGCTCTCGACCGATCAGCGTCCCGAGAGGAACAGGAGGTGGCTTTGGCTTCATCGTCGAAACTACTTCTGTATTGCTCATTTTACTCTACGTTTCGACATTTCCGAGGCCTTGAATTCTAAACCCTAATTCACCAAAATCCAATCAAAGAAAAGCACTTCACACAATTCCACAAACCGATATAAAACTCTTCCCTACCTAATTCACACCTCAGTACAGCTAAATTACAACACATAGTCAACGGAACTGAAACAAATCACAACAAATTTCCAAAATGTGCATACATTTCTTACATTCACACATGTTTACACACATACAATATACATTTATGTATACAAATACACATATATTAGGCAATGCATGCAGTAAAGAATAAAACCCTAGACTTACAGTGGAGACATCAACAGATCGAGCAGAGAGAGTTGAGCATTGAACAGAGCTTAAAACTCAGCTATGAATTTGCTCCCTTGGGGCAAAGAACTGAGCTCGATCAGATTCTGAAAACCCTAGTGAGAGAGAGAGAGAGAGAGAGAGTCAAATCGGAGGTTATATGTATGATTTGATTGGGAGAAAAATCTAGAGAGAGAGAGAGAGGAACGCGGGGAGAGAAAATCGGGATTTCC
>JAPPVO010000702.1:0-27083 GCA_030407325.1 Camellia japonica | reverse complement strand
AACCTAACCCATTCCAATAAGCCTCAAGCCTAAGCCCAAGCACAAGATCCACGACCCACAAATCACGAATCACGGACCACGAACCCGAACTCAGCACTGGCTCAGTCTGGTTCGGGCGAGCAGGCGGGCAACGTACGTGCATATGTGTCAATTTTTTCATAACTAACTTGGACCACAGTTTTGGCCTAAGCCCAAACTTGACGCATCCTTAACTTCATTCCTTCGAAAAATTTGGATGCCCCAAAGGGCTCAAAATCTTGAGATTTAAATACCTATGGGATTGGAAGTTATACACAATTCTCAATACCTCATTCATGAGGCCAACTTTATGAGACAATTTCTCATTCAATTCTTAATGGTTTTGGTAATTCTTTTTGTGGTGTAAAGACCTTGTTACAACGAATCCAAACCCATTTAATCCCATCTCGACCAATGGTTGTGACCTACTTTAATTTCTCATTAAAGTCACCATAAAACTATTTTTTCCAACAACAATATCTAACATAAGAAATTTTTTAATGTTTATATATATATATGGTTCATAGTATTTTAACATAAAAAGCATTCCAAGGCTTTTGTCATTCTCTCCGAATTATTCAATTGGCTTTGGTTAGTAGTTAATCTTATGGGAATTTATAAATCTGATAGTTGAAAACCTTTTTAGTTGTTCTGTAACGCCCCCAAGATAATACAATAAATACATCCCATAAGCAGAAAGATAATATAAATAATGTGTTTTCATTCATCAGAGTTTTTATACAAAAGATAACACATGCAATGTACATTCACAAATATTCATCCTGAATATATAACATGTGTTACAATGATAGGAGAATTGAAAACTAAACAGGTAATAATATGCCCTATAGACTTGCATCTTTCCAAGTCCTTGCTTGGTTACAACAAAATAAGCCTAGCTCAATACAATTTAAGCCCTTGGCTATACAAAGAATACAACAAAATAAAGAGCTCTTGCACCCCAAAAGTCCCTCCAAGCTATTGCCTTGGCGGAGGCATATCATCAACACCTAAAAATGGTTTTTCCAAATAGGGTGAGCCAAAGCTCAGTAGGAATAATCTAACACAGTATATGAGATTTAACAAAGATATGAGTACAACGTGCATATACAATGACTATGACAAAACATTCACATTTTTATATTATCATGAAGTACTAAGTTCATATTTTATTCCACTTTCCTTCAATTCATTTCAATTTATGAGCCAATTTCATTATCTTTAACAACCCAACTGAGACTACAACTTAGTAGTTGTCTAATCAACACAATTACCACACAAACACTTCAATCTGCCGTTTTACGGAAATTTCATCCGCAGGATCGAAACCCATGTATACACAAGATTTTGGGACTTTCACCCTGGACATTCCAGCCAACTTAATTTCAATAGAGTCCATCCCCTATCTCCTTCCAAACAATGGAGTACATCCCCTTTCTTCTCCCAAACAATTATACATATACAATGTATTTAAAGCATAGTCACATTCAATGACAACCAACTTTAGATTAGTTTCAATTTACCTAATCCTCATGCGATTTCTACAATAATCATAGTTATCCTCCGCCGATAGCACAATACAAATATTTCTAAACAAATATACAATCTTTTCAATAGATAAATTATTCAAATTTTCATAAGTGAGAGACAACACGTGTTTAACTCCACCAATTACATTAACAAATGTCCAATTGCACATTATCAATGTCAATTTCGATTATTTATACAAAATAATAATTTAATCCAATTAGGGCAAAACTCCCTATTTTCCAAACTTCAACCCAAGTACCAAAATTAACAATTTTGACACAATATAACCTCATATTCAAACTCTATACCCATTTATTTCACATTCACCCAAAAATCCCTTTTTTTATTTCACACCCAAACCCTATGTTTGTTCAAACTACTCCCACATCCCACCATTGTTACACAATGACAAATAGCTAAGCTAAAAACCATATAAATGTATAGAAAATCCCTACCTCAAAGAGAGAAGATGAGCCAAGCAAGAGTGAGACTTCAAATATGCCCAATCCAACTCTATTCGGATTAAAATGGAGATCTTAAGATGGTCTACCTATTTATAAAAGGGATTAGGGTGAAGAAATCACTAAGACTAGGTGAAAATGTAGAGAGAGTGTGTGTTTTAGAGAGAGAGAGTCTCAACTTTGGGTTTTAGAGAGAAAAGATCTAAAAAAGTGATGTAAAAATCATTTTTGCCATTTGATATACGCACAGTCCTCTAGAGAGCAAGAATTGACGCTCGAGCATCAGACACAAAAAAATTGTTCCGCTCGAGCGCAAAAAAGACCACTCAAACGCCAAGACACAATGAACGCTTACCACTTGAGCGCAAGAAGTGACACTTGAGCGTAGAAAACACACATCCAGAAGTTTTGCAGACAATAGACCAACGCTCGAGCGCAAGGAAGGCTGCTCGAGCGCCCACCTGCTCAAGCGTAGGAAACACTCTCCCAGTAGTTTTGCAAACTTGCAAAGTACTGAGAGTTCACAAAGCCCGCTCGAGTATGAGAAGTGCCGCACTCAAGCGGAGGAACAAAAATTGCAAAGCTCGCTCAAGCGTAAGAATGGCCGCACTAGCGGAGGAACAAAAATCTAGGCAACAAATGTTTGGAAAAACAAACAACTAACCTGTTTCAAACACACAATTACAATCCAATAACTAAATTTAAGGGGGATTAAGGGGAAAACGACAATGAACAACATTCAGAAACTATAAGCCCAAGCTCGGCATGCAACAAGAGTCAGGTCAAAACCAAAATCGCTATATGTTCATTGGTTTATGAATTGGCAATGCTTAAATGGTGGGGCCATGTTTATGTGATTCCATGTTCTGGTTATGGGGTCATATTTATGAGCTAAATTGTATTTTACTAGGCAAATACATAGTTAGAATATTTAATTATTTTCCCTCTAACCTCGCAAAAAGTTGAAACACTATATATACATATAAACTATATGTGTTCTGTATAATCTATAATAGTTGCCCCTCTCTTTTTGTTTTCTTATAGTATTTTATTGACTTTCACTTTTATGTGTGTTTAGTTTATATAATATTTGATGGTCCAACTAAAAAAATAATTATATTTTACAATTTTCTTTTGATTCTAGAAAGGGTACAATTTAATTTTTGTTTTCAATATTGTGGCTCATAGGGTTGCAATCTGTAACAATCTGTTTTAGAAGATCACTTGAGCGGTATATCGATCGCTTAGGCGGAGGTGCGGAGCTCCTAGTATCTTGCCTGTTTGTAGGCGAGATCGCTTGAGCGGTGAAGTGGTCGTTCGAGCGTAAAAATGAGATTCTCAATATTTTCATTATAGCTCTGCAAAAACTTCTAGAACTATGCATTTACCGCTCGAGCGATGAGAAATTCGCTCGAGCGATCTCTTTGTATTTTGCCCATCGCTTGAGTGATAGAAAGTTCGTTTGAGCGGTCTGGTCGAGACAGTAGTGTCAAATTTCATTCTAAACACATTTGGGACTCACTTTTCATACTCATTCTCTCTCTAAAACCCCTCTTTCCCAAAACCCTAGTCTCTTAACATTAGATTTCATCTTTTGTTAGCTAGAATTCATCCTTGCTCCTTCATCAAAGTCATTTATCTCATTAAGGGCTACATTTTGAACTAATTGGATCTTGCTTTGAGGAGATTCATTTTTAGGTCTTCATCTCTCTCTCACAACTCTTGAGGTAGGAATATCTTTATCGTTGTATATCTATAATTTGGTTTAAGTGGGTGTAAATCTTATGGTATGGATGGATGATTTGAGATGGGTGATATATATATATATATATGTATATACATATGAATATGTGTGATGATAGAGAATTTTGCTCAAAATTGGTGAATGATTGAGTATTTACTAATAGAAGATAGTGTAAAAAGGCATAAATCATGGAAAAGTAAGACACAATAGGAAAAACCCTAAAATTTATTGTGAAACCCTAAATGTTGTTTATGGGCTATGATTTAGAAAAGAAAGGAATTGATGGGTAGATTTGAAGGGTATTGAGATTCCTTGTAATATGATAAAAATGTTAGTTTTGGAATGTTGCTTATTGTGCATTATGGCTTTACATGCGCGAGGAAAATTGAGATGCCCACTTGCCCGGTTGTGTGAAGACAACAAATGTGGGAATGTTTTGAGGTGTCCACTTGCTCGGTCATGTAAGGACAACAAATGTGGAAGGATTGTGGTGCCCACTAGCCATCCGTTTGAGGACAAAGAAATATGGAATTAAATTATAGAGTAGGGGTGTGTTCTTCAAAATTGGAAACATTATGTCCATGGGCATTGATAGTGATCATGCATATTGTAAATCAAATATTTATATACTCAGTTAAATATAGTCTCTACTGGGCAATTGCTTATTTCTAGCTAACAACATTTCAGGTCTTGATGAATCACTACCCCGCCAATGAAGAAAAGGACGACCATCCCTTTTAAACTTTAATTTTTGTGAACTTTTACTATTGTAATTTAACTATTGAACTTTTATATTATCCACTTTTGATATGCGTGCCCTTATTTGTTTTAAATGGCCACGTTGTAATGAGTAAACTCAAGGGACAATGATTTTGTTTTTCTCTAGCTTATTGCACTATGAACCGTTAATGTGTAATTTGGAAGTTGAAACCTATAGTTCAATGAGAAAGAGAATTACTGAGATTGATTTGTGCTGTGTGGAAATATGACGCATGTTCTTAATTGTTATTAAGTTGGAATTATTATTGGTATCAGAGCTTACCAGATTTGAATACCTTGAGCTCGTGGGTAGTGGCTTGTGCCATAATGGGTTGTCTACTAGGAAGATGTATACTAATAGTTATATGAGTAGATATTTATTTGGCTATGTAGGTATGGGGTCAAGTTTCTTTGTATGACTTGTGTTCACTACACTCATCGAAGTCCTCTTGGAAATGCACCTGATCAATGCTTTTTCCTTTTGAAAATCCTTGGGCATTGTGAAACAGGTTAATATCTTCGATGGATGATTCATATGTGCTCTACGTGATAAGGTGCATATGTGGTTGTCTAATATGACATAGGTGTATATGTTATTGCATGATAGTTCGTTGTGACGGTTGAGATTAAATGTGAGATCATAAGTCCTAAATTTTAAATTTTATTCTTGATTCTTATAGGATGTCTGGATGTGTTAGAGGCCGTAGCAAACCTCGCCAGGACAGTCAGGATATTCCAGCCCAACCGGAGATCCCTCCACAAGAAGAATGTGTAGGTCAGAATAATGTGGCTGCTCCACCAACCTAAGACACAATGGGGACTTTGGCCCGAGAAATGGCTAGAGTTCTTAGAAAGTCTATAGAAATTCTTAGAGCTGAGCAAGCGGCTAGGACTGTTGAAGGAGAGTTGGGGCTTCATTTCTGAAAAAGGAGTTTTTCTGCTCCAATTCTGCTGAGTTTCATGGCAGTGCCGAGCCATTCAAGGCCAACGAATGGTTGGACCAAATCACTAAGTCGTTCGAAATTTTAGACGTCCATGAGGGTGAACTTTAGGTAGCACTTGCTACCTACTAGTTGAAGGGGGACGCTGGCCAATTGTGGAAGTACGCCAAGGATTAAACTGAGCACACTTGGGAGGTATTTTCTCATGCCTTTCAAGAGAAATACCTTTTTCCTATCGCTAAGGAACGATTAAGGAGGGAATTTGAGGAACTTGAGCAATTTGATTCTATTGCAGTAGAGTTTGAGGCCACCTTTACTACTTTATCACGTTTAGCGACTAAAGAGCGTTGGTGTTTAGAATTGGAGAAAAGATTGAGGTCAGGGATTTTGATGAAAGTGATGGGAAACATGATCTAGGATTATGATAGGCTAGTGGAGTCCGCTGCACATATAGAAGTAACGTTGGAGGGAGAGACAAGAGGCGACGACTAAAGAGACAAGAGTTCTCGAAGTCTCAGGGGGACAGTAGATCATCAAAAAATTCGAGGGGCTCATCGTCCTTTCAGTCACCACCACTACATGCTATGTCATGATCCCTAAGCCAAAGAAAAGTACAGATAGTACGGGGCAAAGTGGAGTTAGTTGTTTTTGGTGTTGAGCAAGGCCATAAGTCTATACATGTCCACAAAGGGGTTGTCAACAAAGCCAAATTTTGGCTCATACTCAGAGCCAGACATTGGGTGGAGGCCAATCACCCATTTGCTATCAGTGTGGCCAGTCTGGTCACATGAAAAGTTCTTGTCCACAGTTAGCCAGGACAGCTAGTGCTTTAGGGTTCTGACCTGTGGGAGGTGTTCAGTCAGGTTAGAGTCAGAGACAGACTCTTCAGCCAGTTTAGTCTAGACAGGCATCTAGAGCAGTACAAGGGGCCACTTCTGCATAGTCAGTGCAATCAGCCTACGCTCTAAGGGGAGATCAGAGTGAACAGGGACCACAAAGGCAAGTTTATGCCATTACGCTGTCATAGCAGTCATCAGGGCCATCAGTAGTGAGAGGTACATATCTTTTCTTCAATACTTGGGCCAATGTGTTGATAGATACCGAAGCATCACATTCATTTATAGCATCTGCATTTGTATGTATTTTAGGATTAGAAAGTGAACAACGAGAGTCTCTGCTCATGGTAGAGTCACCTGTTAGGGGTAAGGTTGTCTTGAATCGGGGATGTCGTGGGTGTGTGATTAAGGTCGTTGATTGTCGAATTTCTTTTAGTTTTAAGTTACTAGACATATCGGGTTTTGATGTCATCTTTAGTATGAATTAGTTGTCCTCCTACAGGGCCATCATTGACTGTTATCGTAAGAGAGTTACTGTGTGCACATCAGGTGGTGATTGTTTCTTATTTCTAGGGGATAGAACCGATAGATTATTGCCGCCGTTGTATGACCCACGCGATCGAGGTGAACTTAGATCTCTTCTTGCAACTTTCTTAGATGATGGGAGTAGTACGACTAGAGGTGTATTTCCTAGAGTGATTTGTGATTACACGGATGTCTTTCCTGGGAATCTCACTGAATTGCCACCTCATAATGAGGTCGAGTTGTCTATAGACTTGGTGCCTAGTACGACACCTATCTCCATGTCACCCTATAGGTTTGTGCTAGTAGAGTTGCTCGTCTTAAAGGAACAGTTACAAGAGCTATTAGACAAGGGCTATATACGCCTTAGCACCTTGCCATAAGGAGCACAAGCTCTCTTTGCTAAGAAGAAGGATGGTTCATTATGGTTGTGTATTGAGTACTGCAAGTTGAATAGAGTTACGATTAAGAACAAATATCCATTGCCTAGAATAGACGATCTACTCGATCAACTTAGGGGCTCTCGTTATTTCTCAAAGATAGACTTAAGGTCGGGTTATCATCAATTACAGGTGAAAGAGGATGACATACCAAAAACAGCATTTTGTACGTGATATGGCCATTATGAGTTTCATGTAATGCCATTTGGTTTGACCAATGCCCCAGCCACTTTCATCGATCTATTGAATCGGGTCTTCCGAGAATTTCTTGATAAGTTCGTAATGGTTTTTGTAGACGCATATATATATATATGTATACGCATATGGATATGTGTGACGATAGAGAGTTTTGCTCAAATTGGTGAATGATTAAGTATCTTCCAATGGAAGATAGTGTAAAAAGGCATAAATCGTGGAAAATTAAGACACAAGAGGAAAAGCCCTAAAATTTATTGTGAAACCCTAAATGTTATTCATGGACTATGATTTAGAGAAGAAAGGAAATTGATGGGTAGATTTGAAGGGTATTGAGATTCCTTGTAATATGATAAAAAGGTTAGTTTTGGAATGTTGCTTGTTGTACATTATGGCTTTACCCATGCGGGAAAATTGAGGTGCCCACTTGCTCGGTCGTGTGAGGACGACAAATGTGGAAATGTTTTGAGGTGTCCACTTGCTCGATTGTGTGAGGACGACAAATATGGAAGGATTGAGGTGCTCACTGGCCATCCGTGTAAGGACGGAGAAATATGGAATTAAATTATAGAGTAGGTGTGTTCTTCAAAATTGGAAACATTGTATCCATGGGCATTGATAGTAATCATGCATATTTTAAATCAAATGTTTGTATACTTGGTTAAATATATTCTCTACTGGGCAATTTCTCATTCCTATCTAGCAACATTTCAGGTTTTGATGAATCACAACCCCGCTAATGAAGAAGAGGACGACCATCCCTTTTAAACTTTAATTTTTGTGAACTTTTACTGTTGTAATTTAACTATTGAACTTTTATATTATCCACTTTTGATATGTATGCCCCTTTTGTTTTAAATTGCCACATTGTAATGAGTAAACCCAAGAGACGATGATTTTGTTTTTCTCTAACTTATTGAACTATGAACCGTTAATGTGTAATTTTGGAAATTGAAGCCTATAGTTCAATAAGAAAGAGAATTGTTGGGATTGATTTGTGCTGTGTGGAAATATGGAGCATGTTCTTAATTGTTATTAAATTGGAATTATTTTGGGGCCGTGACACAATGTTACACTGGCCATTTATAATAGTTACCTACTTGATGGTTAATTATATAACGTTTTGGTTTTTATATTCATAAATTATGTCATAGGTTTAACTCTGATATATGTAATACTCAAGTTTAAATTATGCCTCCTGGACAGAAAGATATGTGCTATCAATTGCAACATCTTTCACACTATCACTATCACAATTAAGTTCAACTACGCCTGTAGTGTCATCCTCTTTTGGGTCTAATTTTCCGATGCAAAGCAATGGAGTAGGTAAGCTCATTTTAGTTCATAATTATACATAATGCTTTACTTTTTATTATAGTTTTTGAAAAAATTATTTTGTTATTTGAGCAGGTGCATCGGTAACCCTAAATGAGTACAAGACAAGACAGTTGGAAAGGGTACCATGAAAGCATCACTCAAAATGGTGGGTGGGAAAAGGCTCAATTCCCAATTTGAATGCCCTTAGTTCTTAATTAATGCCTCTGTTTAAAACAATGAGATAGGGGTGCAAATTAGAAGGTTACGTCCTATTCAAGGGGTCAAAAAGTGGAAGGATGTTGACGAGGTGACTAAAATTGCCATCACACAAGTTGTCCTAGTAATTAAAAAATTCCATTTTTTGTTATGCTAATCAAACAACTTGATATAATTATTTCATTTTTCATGCTTGCAGGACAAGTTTAAAATAACTGAGGATTTTGATAATGATGAAGTCGCCCAAGGAGTTGTCGACATGAAATGCTCCGTCATTTATAAAGGATGGATGTGCCATATGAAGTGCAACTATCTTACAAAAAGAAAGAGGGTGTTGACCCCTATAGTCATCCACATCCAGATGTGAGCTCGGATGAGGAATGGGCGTACTTGATTGATTGTGTAGGGGTGGATGCAAAACATATGGTAAAATTTACTCATCAAAGATACATTGTTATTTGCATCTATATATAAGAAAATATTTCACAATTGTACCTATTTTCTTGTTAGAAATGCCCCTGTCACGACCCGAACCCGCCCCTATGGGTTAAGGCCGTAACCGGCCAGTAATCCGGAGATTACCTACGGCCTCAATATACATAAGTCAAAACTCGTCAGAGTAAAAGGGGCCGAACGGAAGCCATTTAAAAAATTTTGTCCATAGAGCTATGCTTATATGCACACCATAACATTTCGACATTTATATGTTAATAACTCATAGCAGATTATGTACTAATACAAAACACTGTACATACAGGATCACACAAAAGTAAGTCAACCCAAGGTAACTATATACGGACATATACGAAGACTTGCCAACATAATAGCATAAACAAAATGGCAAAAGGCAAGGTCAGTCTCATGCGCGAGACTTTTGGGCTGACTCCTCAAAACTCTGACTGTTTCACACAATTTCACCGGGGCTGATTTTGGGCGTCCCTTGGTTCACCTACATGTACATGAATGAGTGTGAGCGAATGCCCAGTGAATAATATCAAGTAAGACAGTTACATAAACAATTATTGAGACAGTACAACAATCATCCTTCGGCCCAATCATTTATATCAATCGGCCTTCGGCCCAATCATTCATGTCAATCGGCCTTTGGCCCAATCATTCACGTCAATCGGCCTTCGGCCCAATCATCTATATCAATCGGCCTTTGGCCCAATCATCTATATCAATCGGCCTTCGGCCCAATCATCTATATCAATCGGCCTTTGGCCCAATCATCTATATCAATCGATCTCCACTGTTCAATGTAATGATCTTGCAAAACTTACATGGAAGTAACAATTGGACAATAACATATTACAAATATCTTGTTAAGATATTACTCACAGTGATCGGTTGATTGGTTCGCCCTGGAACTCGACCCTACACACGCCATGAATATAAAAGGGTCACTAACAATTCAATCCGTTCAAAATTCACATTTTCCTCTTTAGGCTTCATTCTTATCTCTCTAACTCATTTACAATGCTTAACATCTGCCTAAGAGTGCTTAGAAGCGATAGGGAACGGAAAACAGAACACAGAACGCGAAAACAGAATTCCAGAAAACAGGGTCCCCACTCGAGCGGACCCTTAAGCCTGCAAAAGTTCTGGTTACCTCAAATCCACGCTCGAGCGTGAACTCGGCCGCTCGAGCGGGCGGCCTGCCTACATAGCTCCCCGCTCGAGCGTCAACTTCCCCGCTCGAGTGGGAGCCAAGTCTGCAAAAAGTGCTGGGAGCTCGAATTCTCCGCTCGAGCTTCAGTTTCCACGCTCGAGCGGGAATCAAATTTCTGGAAATCCCAAGTTGAGTTCTTGAGCCCCAATCCAATTTTTAATCAACAAATCATGCATGTCATGGCTCAATTCTCAAATATATTCATACTAACATGATGTAGACCCAAAATCACAACTCAATGAAGCTCAATTCGCAATTAATTCACATGCATGCAAACAAATTCATGCATTTAAGCTCATATCTTAATTATTTAAACATGCATGCTAATCTTGACTTCATTTCCATCCCAAACAATGCAAAAGGTGTTCATTCTCGTGGAATATAACAAAAGCATGCTTGCATGTAAGATTCAACACCTTCACTTCCATGTTCAACTCAATACATGCTAGATTATGCAATTCTACATCAATTATGTATACATGCATGCCCTCAATTGAACACAAACAACTCAATTTCCTCATAATCAAGCTAACTCATGTTCTTGGCCATCTATCAAACTTAAATTCACAAATTTACAAACAAGAAGCCATGAGTTTTCTTACCTAAGAGTCTTAATCTCCCCAATTTATGATCAATTCTTGAGTTAGACTTCAAAATCACCAAGCTTGAGACCAAAACTCCAACTTCTACACACTCTCTCTCTCTAGTCGACCCTCCTCTTGTTCTTAGAGTCTTTTCTCAGCCAAATGAAGTTAGAAGGAGAGATATTGAGTGTGTAGTGCTCAAATAAAAGCCCCACTTGTTATATTATTTAGATATATAATAATAGAGCACTAATTCACTACTTAAATCAATTTAACTTGATCCGAATCGATTTCCAATTAAATTTCACCATAGGTTCTAAAAATATTATGCCAATCACAAAGGCGCAATCAATTTTGGGTTCTGTGGCTGATAAGGCCCTCAATTTAATTTCTGAAGCGGATTATTCAAACAGATATTCCTACGGTGAACAGATGGAAACTCATAATCACATACATTCACATAATGGCACACAAAATCATGTTAAACACATAATCATATTCAAATTATGGACCAATTAGCATATTACGGAGCAAGGGTATCACAGTCTTCCCCCATTTAGGAAGTTTGGTCCTCCAAACTTAATTTACTTTCGTCGGGAAACAAATGTGGATAGCTCAGTCTCATTTCCTCATCTTTTTCCCATGTAGCATCCGTCCCATAGTGTTCTTTCCATTCTACTTTCACCATTGGGATGGACTTGCTTCTCAACTGTTTCACTTGCCTGTCTACAATCCGTTCCGGCCATTCAGCATATTCCATATTTTCATCAATAGCAATCCGGTGATAATCGATCACATGAAACGGGTCTCAGAGGTAACCCCTCAACATCGACACGTGAAACACATTATGGATTTGCTCGAATCCCAGTGGCAAAGCAACCCTGTAGGCAACTTGACCAAGCCTCTCCAAAATCTGAAACGGCCCAATGTAACGGGGCGACAACTTGCCATTTTTCCCGAATTTGACTTGGCCCTTCATCGGAGAAACACGGATGAACACATGGTCACCAACCTCATACTCAAGAGGTCTTCTCCGAACGTCCGCATAATTCTTCTGTCGGTCTTGAGCTGTTTTGAGCCTTTGACGAATAGTTTTGATCTTTTCAGAAGTGTCTTGCACAATTTCGGGCCCAAGCAAAGCTCTATCCCCGACCTCTGTCCAACAAATAGGTGATCTACACCTCCTACCATACAAAGCCTCATATGGTGCCACACCGATGCTGGAGTGGAAGCTGTTATTATAAGCAAATTCCGCAAGTGGCAAATAATCTTCCCAACTCCCCTGAAAATCCAAAGCACACATGCGAAGCATATCCTCCAAAGTTTGTATCGTTCGTTCCGACTGCCCGTCTGTCTGTGGGTGGAATGCAGTACTGAACTTTAGTTCTGTTCCCATGGCTTCCTGCAAACTTTTCCACAATCTAGATACAAATTTCGGGTCTCTATCCGACACAATAGATACCGGAACTCTGTGTAAACGAACAATTTCGTCAACATAAATAGTAGCCAATCTATAAGGAGTAAATGTAGTTTTGACAGGCAGAAAATGTGCAGATTTAGTTAGTCTATCAACTACAACCCAAACAGAATCCATACCTCGAGAAGTGCGAGGTAGGCCAACAACGAAATCCATAGTCACATGTTCCCACTTCCATTCAGGAATAGGGAGAGATTGAAGTAGACTGCCTGGTTTCTGATGTTCAGCCTTAACTTGCTGACACTGAAGGCACTTGGACACATATTCTGCGATCTCCTTCTTCATTTTAGGCCACCAATAGGTTTGTTTCAAATCCCGATACATCTTATTGTTACCCGGATGCATAGCAAATACGGACCTGTGGGCTTCATCTAAAACCCTCTTCTTTAGTTCCGGGATATCTGGACGCATATTCGGTTTGGAATTTCAACACTTCATTCTTAATACTGAATTCTGCTTTTGGCTTGCCTCGAATTCGTCAATCACTTTCCTGAGAAACTCATCCTCCTTCTGTTTCTGTTTAATTCCATCAATGATCGCCGGCTCGGCTACAATAGCGGCTATCAATCCGCCCTGTTCACACATCACCACTTCAATTTCAGACTTCTCAAAGTCTTGCAAAATCTCCCTTTGTTCAATAAGCAAACAAGCCATACTCCCTGTTGATTTTCTACTCAAAGCATCAGCCACTGTATTAGCTTTCCCGGGGTGATACTGAATCTCTAGATCGTAGTCTTTTATCAGTTCTAGCCATCTTCTCTGACGCATATTCAACTCTTTCTGCGTGAAGAAGTATTTCAGGCTCTTATGATCCGTGTAGACTTTACACTTTGCCCCATACAAATAATGCCGCCAGATTTTTAAAGCAAAAACAACTGCGGCCAATTCTAGGTCATGTGTTGGATAATTCTTCTCATGTGGCTTCAACTGTCGAGAGGCGTAAGCAATAACTTTCCTTTCCGTTCTGCATTAACACACAACCCAAACCCTTATAAGATGCATCACTGAAAATCACGAAATTTTCCGTACCTGAAGGTAATGTCAAAATTGGTGCAGTAGTCAATCTCGTCTTCAATTCATGAAAGGCTGATTCTCTTTCACTGTTCCACTCAAATGGTTGCCCTTTACGTGTCAATTGGGTAAGAGGCACGGCTAATTTCGAAAAATCCTCACAAACCTCCTGTAGTACCCGGCTAAGCCCATAAGCTACGGACTTCTGTCACATTAGTTGGTGTAGGCCAATTCACAATTGCCTCTATTTTTTGCGGGTCCACTGAAATTCCTTCCTTGTTGATCACATGCCCTAAGAAAATAACCTCATCCAACCAAAACTCACATTTCTTTAGTTTAGCAAATAATTTTCTTTCCCGAAGTATTTGTAAAACAGTTCTCAAGTGATGTTCATGTTCAAGTCTATTTTTGGAATATATCAAAATATCATCAATGAAAACTACAACAAACTCGTCAAGGTAGGTTTTAAAAATTCTGTTCATTAAGTCCATAAATGCCACCGGAGCATTAGTCACTCCAAATGGCATAACAAGGAACTCAAAATGACCATACCTCGTTCTGAGTGCGGTTTTCTCAACATCCTCTGCCTTAACCTTCAGCTGATGATACCCGGATCTCAAATCAATCTTAGAGAACACCTTGTTCAATTCCCGATAATCGATGCACAGGCGCAAAGTGCCATCCTTCTTCTTCACAAATAACACTGGTGCACCCCAAGGCGAAGTGCTGGGTCGGATAAACCCCTTATCAAGCAGATCCTGCAACTGTTCCTTCAATTCCCTCATTTCAGCAGTGGCCATTCTGTAGGGAGTTTTGGAAATAGGCTGGGTGCCTGGCACAATCTCAATAGTAAATTCTATCTCCCTGTCTACCAATTCGCCTGGTAATTCATTTGGGAACACATCTGAGAATTCTCTAACAATAGGTATATCATTCAATTCATCATTCACAGGTTGTTCAGTCAACACATAGCACAGATAACCCTGGCACCCTTTCCTGATCAATTTACATACTTTCATTGCAGATATCAAGTAAGGTGGAGGCACTACCCCATTACCCATAAACACAATTTCTTTTTGTTCTGGTGGTTTAAATACAACCCTTTTTGTCACACAGTCTATGGTTGCACAATACTTAGTCAACTAATCCATGCCCAAAATTACATCAAAATGTCTAAAGTTCAAGGGCAATAAATCTACATATAAGGTAGCATCCTCAATATGCATGTCACAAAACCGATATATATAGTCACATAACACAGATTCCCCCGATGGAGCAGACACACACAACAAATATGGCAATAATTCTAGGGCCTTTTCAGTCTAGATGCAAATGTACATGTCACAAATGAGTGTGTTGATCCAGAATCAATTAATACAAAGGCGTCCTGATTACATATTGAAATGGTACCTGAGACGACAGTATTGGCATTCCTCGTATCGCCCGGGACAAGTGCAAAAACTCTTCCCTGTCTCACGGTATCTCCGGTGGGAGTAGGTCCCGTAACATTTCCTGGTTTTGGGACTGATGCTGTTGAACTAGCAGCAAATTTCCACGGTTTTGCTTGCAATCTCTGGCCATATGCCCTTGCTTACCACAATTAAAACAAGCTCCTGTCACACAGTAACAAACCCCACGATGCCTGTTACCACAGCTAGTACACAGCGGGGTTGTATCTCGGGAAGAATTAGAAGTATTCGAGGAGCCCGTATTTTGCTTCTTTGGAAACTTCTTCTTTGAAAAGAAGCCCTGCCTTTTCCCACCCTTCCAGTCAGTTGTCGGTTTGGTTTGTCTAGCTATATTGGTTTCTGATATCAAAGCCCTGTCAAGTACCCCAATGTAGGTTTCCAGCTTCAAGACATTCACTTTCTCTAGGATGTCGCTTCGAAGCCCGCCTTCAAAATGTCTCGCCTTTTTATAGTCTGTATCAACTACGTGTGGCGCAAACCTGGCCAATTCAGTGAACTTGGCCTCATACTTGGCTACAGTCATACTGTCCTGCCTCAGTTCTATGAACTCCGCTACCTTCCTATCCCGAACACACTGCGGAAAGTACTTGTCGTAGAAGATTTCCAAGAATTTTGTCCAATCGGCATCCTTGTAACTCTTACGCATCAACATCCACCATCTCCTTGCTTCGTCTTCTAGCATGAAGGTGGCTAGAAGCACCTTCTGTGTCTCCGAGCACGGGAACACTTCAAACAGTTTTTCGATGCCAAGACCCAAGCTTCAGCCTTCAAAGGGTCTAATCCACCATGGAACTGGGGTGGTTTCATCTTTTTGAACTCTTTGGTGAGAGCTATGACTCGGTCATCATTCTGATTATCTGGCACGGAGGTACCGGAGGTGCCGGAGGTGGAGGTGGAGGATGTGGCTATTGCCACTGTTGCTGCCATTCCTGTTGTTGTCTCAAAGTTTCTGCCATTTGCTGTATCAGCCTTTCCATTCTGTCTATTCTGGCAGTGGAGAATTCCTCTAACTCATCACCTCTTGTTCTTACCATCTGATTAAACTTGCATTATATTTCATACAAAAGATATACAAGTATGCACATAACAAAAGCATACATATCTAGATAATGGTGTAGCAAGTAAATCATAAATTTATAACGCGTAGTTATCCATATTACAACAATTAAGCACATCCTTGATGCTTTTAAATTCATACTTATGAATGCATCCTAGATCCCTTCTAGACGCTTATTGCTCTTTTGGACAAGTGTGTGAGTTATTAACTCGTGCTCTGATACCACTCTGTCATGACCCGAACCCGCCCCTATGGGTTAAGGCCATAACCGGCCAGTAATCCTGAGATTACCTACGGCCTCAATATACATAAGTCAAAACTCGTTAGAGTAAAAGGGGCCGAACGGAAGCCATTTAAAAAATTTTGTCCATAGAGCTATGCTTATATGCACACCATAACATTTCGACATTTATATGTTAATAACTCATAGCAGATTATGTACTAATACAAAACACTGTACATACAGGATCACACAAAAGTAAGTCAACCCAAGGTAACTATATACGGACATATACGAAGACTTGCCAACATAATAGCATAAACAAAATGGCAAAAGGCAAGGTCAGTCTCATGCGCGAGACTTTTGGGCTGACTCCTCAAAACTCTGACTGTTTCTCACAATTTCACCGGGGCTGATTTTGGGCGTCCCTTGGTTCACCTACATGTACATGAATGAGTGTGAGCGAATGCCCAGTGAATAATATCAAGTAAGACAGTTACATAAACAATTATTGAGACAGTACAACAATCGGCCTTCGACCTAATCATTTATATCAATCGGCCTTCGGCCCAATCATTTATATCAATCGGCCTTCGGCCCAATCATTCATGTCAATCGGCCTTGGCCCAATCATTCATGTCAATCGGCCTTCGGCCCAATCATCTATATCAATCGGCCTTTGGCCCAATCATCTATATCATCGTCGGCTTTGGCCCAATCATCTATATCAATCGGCTTTCGGCCAATCATCTATATCAATCGGCCTTTGGCCCAATTATCTATATCAATCGATCTCCACTGTTCAATGTAATGATCTTGCAAAACTTATATGGAAGTAACAATTGGACAATAACATATTACAAATATCTTGTTAAGATATTACTCACAGTGATCGGTTGATTGGTTCGCCCTGGAACTCGACCCTACACAGCCATGAACATAAAAGGGTCACTAACAATTCAATCCGTTCAAAATTCACATTTTCCTCTTTAGGCTTCATTCTTATCTCTCTAACTCATTTACAATGCTTAACATCTGCCTAAGAGTGCTTAGAAGCGATAGGGAACGGAAAACAGAACACAGAACGCGAAAACAGAATTCCAGAAAACAGGGTCCCCGCTCAAGCATGGACTTCCCCGCTCGAGCGGACCCTTAAGCCTGCAAAAGTTCTGGTTACCATAAATCCACGCTCGAGCGTGAACTCGGCCGCTCGAGCGGGCGGCCTGCCTACATAGCTCCCCGCTCGAGCGTCAACTTCCCCGCTCGAGCGAGAGCCAAGTCTACAAAAAGTGCTGGGAGCTCGAATTCTCCGCTCGAGCGTCAGTTTCCACGCTCGAGCGGGAATCAAATTTCTGGAAATCCCAGGTTGAGTTCTTGAGCCCCAATCCAATTTTTAATCAACAAATCATGCATGTCATGGCTCAATTCTCAAATATATTCATACTAACATGATGTAGACCCAAAATCACAACTCAATGAAGCTCAATTCGCAATTAATTCACATGCATGCAAACAAATTCATGCATTTAAGCTCATATCTTAATTATTTAAACATGCATGCTAATCTTGACTTCATTTCCATCCCAACAATGCAAAAGGTGTTCATTCTCGTGGAATATAACAAAAGCATGCTTGCATGTAAGATTCAACACCTTCACTTCCATGTTCAACTCAATACATGCTAGATTATGCAATTCTACATCAATTATGTATACATGCATGTCCTCAATTGAACACAAACAACTCAATTTCCTCATAATCAAGCTAACTCATGTTCTTGGCCATCTATCAAACTTAAATTCACAAATTTACAAACAAGAAGCCATGAGTTTTCTTACCTAAGAGTCTTAATCTCCCCAATTTATGATCAATTCTTGAGTTAGACTTCAAAATCACCAAGCTTGAGACAAAACTCCAACTTCTACACTCACTCTCTCTAGCCGACCCTCCTCTTGTTCTTAGAGTCTTTTCTCAGCCAAATGAAGTTAGAAGGAGAGATATTGAGTGTGTAGTGCTCAAATAAAAGCCCCACTTGTTATATTATTTAGATATATAATAATAGAGCACTAATTCACTACTTAAATCAATTTAACTTGATCCGAATCGATTTCCAATTAAATTTCACCATAGGTTCTAAAAATTATGCCAATCACAAAGGCGCAATCAATTTTGGGTTCTGTGGCCGATAAGGCCCTCAATTTAATTTTTGAAGCGGATTATTCAAACAGATATTCCTACGGTGAACAGATGGAAACTCATAATCACATATATTCACATAATGGCACACAAAATCATGTTAAACACATAATCACATTCAAATTATGGACCAATTAGCATATTACGGAGCAGGGGTATCACAGCCCCAAAGCTGGCACAAAAAAAAAGAAAAAAAGTTATTTTATAATCACACTGTAGACGTCCCCGAATGCCCCGGGAGGGTTAAGTCCCGTTCCGTTCATATTGGGGTCACTACAGTTCAAGGGCTCAAATGTCACGGTTCTTAATCTTGAACCAAAGAGTCCAAATCCGGCAAATCGATTTTGAAAACATATTTTTTTGAAAGAAGTGCCAAACATGGACTGCTTTGCCAGATACAGAGTCGCCACCTAAATATTTTTTAAATGGGAAATTTAGGAAACCCTGACTCGGCGCCAAAGGCCATGTGTCCGTCATCACCAAAGTTGCCTCGGCTCGGGAACTTGGGTACGATTGGGGAAGGTCACTTCGTGAGCACCCCCGCTCGCCCGGTCAAAGACCGGCCTCTACTAACCATGATATCTATTTTTGAAAACATTGTGTGTTCTTATTCCGGTTATTAGCCTAGATTTACTATGTGATGCACACAGCATACAAGTATAGACTGAGTCGCCTGAATTGGAACAAAACATTTCATGTTTGTTTGTTTGAAAATGGTTTGATGGTGCTACCCGCAGGTAGGCTAAGACATGGATTTGCCACCCTCAGGTGGGCTTAGAAAACAATGGTTTTGCCACTATCTAGTGGGCTTAAAACAAACAGTTGATGAATTGTTCCACTTCAAATAACTCAACCTCCACCCACAGGCATTCAAGGCAGTTATATCACATAAGCACCTAGCCTCATGGTAAGCGTGCTATTCATGGCAGTCACTCACACGCATGCAAGGATGCTAAAGCATAAAACTCACCGAGTACTCCAAGCCAAAACAGAAGCTCATTAGAAATCATGCATGACCCTAAATGTACAGAAATGCCTAATGCAACTCATGCAAAGATGCAACTATAGCAGGCTCGGCTATTCTAAACATGGCATATAGAATGCTACAACTAACACGTATTCAATTTGGAATTGAAATACAAATGCAGTTTGTATGATGCGCCGAGCCCGGTGCGTGCAAAACAGATGAATGATGCAAACATGCTGTCATACTGTATGCTAATTGAAATATGCCCTATATCTAACCATCATAAGCGGGTAAATAAAAGGGAAGAAAGACGTGGGGTTGGAAGACATACATCACACTCACCCACACTTATTACAATTATGCCCTCACACAGAGGGTCTGAATAAATATACAGTCCCGAATAAAAGAATAGTACAGTCTCAATAATACAGTCCAAATAATGTACAAATTCCTAATTAATTAACAAATTAACTAAGAAAAACTGTAAACTGGCATGCAAGCCAAGGGCTGCCTTGATTCTGATGAATGATGTATGTTTAGTCTACCTTGCGCGGAAATCCACTGGGATGCCCCAATTAGCCTTTGTTTGTACCTGTTCTTGAAAAGCGCGCCAAGCCTCGGAAGACTGCTGATTCTTGATTTTGCTGTAACAGAGAGCAGGAAAGGGGCATAGCAATGTATTTTCACAAATATATGCATGCCTCGATCCTCGTGCCACCAATCACGCATATCGATGCATGATCGCCGAGGAGCCGAATTGCACAACTTAATATAGGATGAATGCATATGAATGTTGCAACAGAACCTAACTCCATCATGGATAATCCGGAGCGTCGGTGACTTGGGAATTGAGACACATTCCGTTACTTGGAGTACGAAATGCGCCTCGTTTCCCGTGCGCGGGGTAACTCTTATCCCGAACACGATGCGATATGCATGACATGCATGAAATGCAACTAATACGCAATCCTAACATACACAATGTTATGGGATGGCATACACGCTACAAGAGGTAATACACAACCGGGCATGCACAATGCTATGGGTGAAATGGCATACGCAATGCAATAATGGGCTTACACCAACATGAGAGAGCCTCAGCCACACTCACATAGGAGGCCATCAGGTGAAAACAAGACACCTCGAAATGCGTGCACGCAAACCGAGGACGGACCCTTAGGCACCGAAATGCCACTCTAATGAGACATGGCAAAGACATGGAATATGATATGCAAACATGCAAAAATCAGTGGCAAAATGAGGGGGGAAAACAGCCCCGAAATGAGGCGAAATAATACCCGATGCATGAAATGATCCCGAAATGCGAAGATAAGTGCACGAAATGGCTTACAGCTATACAATACATGCATAATTGATACATGACATGAAAAATAAGAAGCAAGGCAGCCCCAAAACTCACATTTTTACAGTACAAAACATGGCCAAACAGCAATCACAAGTAGGGCTAAAATGGCATACAAAAATGGCTCCGCAAGGGAGGTCATGAAGCAAGTGGTAGATGAAAAGCCCAAATGGAAAAATACCCTTCTACAACACTGAAGAGGGACTAAAAATATGAACATTTACAGTAGATGACAAGCCTCAAATCAGTATGAAAACATGCTCAAAATGCAATGCAAGAAATAGGCCAACAAGAGGTTATAACATGAGGTCTACAAAGAATTCACCAAACAGCCAAAGACCCTTAATGAAACAAGACAAGAGGGTCAAAATATGGCTATTTTCAGTTCTGATCATGGCCGAAAGCAGAAGATAGATAAGCCTAAAAAAGCTTGCAAAAATGGGGGCCAAAGAGGGGTATAATGGTAAGTGCTACATGGAGGCCCCCAACAGTATTGAGCCCTTCTACAATGTTGTAGAGAGGCTCAGAATAAGCCAACTCACAGTTTATATCATGCTTAAAAACAGATCACACATAGGCTAGAAATATCATGCAAGATTATGGTATTTAAGAGGGTATTGAAGCAAGTACCAAATAGGGGGCTCAAACAGGGTTGAGCCCTTAAACAAACATGAAGAATGGCTCAAAAAAATGACCCTTTCAGTTAGGGTCGGAGCCTAAAACAGTAAGAAAATAGGCTAGAAGAATGGTGCAAAAAAGTGCTACAAAAGAGGGAGATTGACACTTACCCTTGAAGACCACTTCTTTGCTACCTCTTAGACCAAGGAATGTTGCTTCTAAGCCTCTAAAAAACCTCTCCTTGCTGCTGGAAATGGAGTGGTGATGGTGGTGCTTGGTAGTGATGAAGAAATGGTACCAAGCTTAGGGATTTTTAAGAGAAATGGAGAGATATGTATCTATGTGCTCAAAGCAAGTTTTCCAACCCTCTAAACAAAGCTTGAGCTGCTGTTATGTATGCAAGAATGGTGGGGCAATGGAGGGAAAAATGTGTAGGACTAAGGGATTAAGTTTCCCTCCTCTACAAAAGTCCCCCGAAATTAGATATTTTGGGGGAAAAAGCTATACAGTTGTAAAGCACACATCCCAAAGAACATGGCCGGCCACCTATTTTTGTTGCAGGTGGCCGGCCGGCCAAGGGTCAAAAGGCTCAAGAAGATTTTCTGGCCGGCCACCAGAGAAAGGTGTCCTCCCAGGTCTCCTCATCACAACCCTGTCAAAATTGGCAACTCTAAAACAGAAGAGAGAACAAGCCACTTTTAGGAGGGGTTCACAAGGTTCAACAACAATTACTGGCCGGCCATAGACTTTTAGGGTCCTCCCATGTGTGTACAACACAAATATGTGGTTTGGGATTGAAGAAAAAGGCCCTAGGGTGGTCAACATTGGCTCGGAAATGAGAAAAACGGGCGTCGGAGGGCGCCGGAGGAATATAACTGGTTGTTGAGACAATTGCTGGCCTCCCACCCTTCAGTGACCTTCCTGGTGATAAAACAGAGGTACCTGCCAAAATTGAACGAAAACCGATGCAAAACGAATGCTCGGGGGCCAAAACGCGCATTTCAGGGCCCCAAAAATCGACTGTTAAGCACCGAAAGTGGCATTCGACCACAAAGTGGGTCTCTCAGACCTCAGTGTCCCTCAAAAGGGAGTAAATAAGATGCATGCCAAAAATCAGAGCAATCGGAGATAGTTAGGCGGTCCCGAACCGAGGCACACGGCCTGACGGGTCCGAAAACCGGGAACCGGGCTCCGAAATGGGCAAAATGGCCTACAGCCACGAAATGTAGCCCACGGCCACTGAGAGATGGTCTACGGGACCTCTCCCTCCCCTCAGGAAAAGAAACAGAGAAAACCGAGTCTGGTTCGCAAACCGAGGCAAGGTACAGAAGAGGGTTCGGAAGTCCGGAGGCAGGGCTCACGGCCGCGACTCTGAGACTTCTGAACGAGCACAATATGCAACATCACCGAGCGCTCAATCGGTGATGTCTGAGTCTTAAGGTCGGTCAAAAATGGGGTGTCTACAGTTGCCTCTCTTGACAGAACTCGGAAGTCACAAGCGACGGGAGTGAATGTCAAAGCCTGAGATGACCCATTTTTGACAAGGCCGAAGACTTAGACAATCATGCAAGACGAACAGAGATATGCCCGTAGGTGTGCCTGCAGGCAAGGGGGCAAAATGCAAAGCGATATGCACGGAGACAGATGATCATGCAAATGCAGCAAGCTGTAATGAAGCAAGTATTCGCAAATAGATGCAACAGTTTTAAGCAAGAATGCAAAGCAACAACTACATTTCATGCAGTTAAGAGTGCGGAGAATTATTCAATTCTCGTCGCGTCTCACACAGAGAAGATACGATACCTGCGCGATTCGTTGGTCGCACCAGCCTCAAATGAAACGTATATACAATATCGTGCCTGCAAAAAGAGAGATTCAACAAGAACAATATGCTAACAACATATATTCAATGTGATTCTGATAGTTTGACACACGCAGTGCCGGCGAGCGAATGCATCGCAATGCGAGAAGGGAACGTGCGTGACGACGCATGCTCAAGCACAGAGGTACGATAATATCAAGAAAACATGCATGACAATGCAAGTATGTTCATGAGAATGCAGGTTATGTGCACAACAATGCAAAACGAGCGTAGATCAGGGCGTCCGTTTGTTGCGAAACAACGAGCAAGGAAACGCGCATTTCGGCGGAGGCGACTCGATCGCGGCCTCCGGTTCACTTCCCGGAGAGATTACAACACATTCAAAAAGGATAGACTTTGATTCCGGTGAATGATGATGAGATACATGTCAAAAATTGGAGCTGACGTCCCGGCGGGGCGATTTCGCGACCGGAAGTGCACTTTTCTTGAACTTTTTCAGGTCCCGGGAACTCCAATCTTCCTCAAAATTTGCAGAGACCTAGGGGAGCATGGGGGAACACCACCGGCCAGTTATTTTCCCTAGGGGAGGCCACCGGCCATCTTTCAAAAAGAGAATGGCCGGCCAGCCAGAAAAGGTGGCCGGCCGGCCACCTGCCCAAATCTGCGGGCAATTTTGTCTTTTCACCTCATTTTCTTTATATTCACTTGCCTAAACACTTCGAGCTCATTACCACAGCTGCGAAATCTTCTCCTCTTGCCTCCCAAACCATTTTCCCCTTCAGATCTGAGCTCTATACGCGTTTTCCAACGCCCCACGCAAGTTGTTTTTGCGAAAACATTCGATTTCAAGCACTTTGGACCGATTAAATTTTGATTTCGGTGCTTCTTTTCTCATTTTCACCACTTGAGGTAAGTTTGTCTCAATATTTGGAAGATTTTCTCGGGGGTTGACTTTTGTTGACTTTTTCATTTCCCGAGAGTTGACTTTTGTTGACTTTTTCCAATTTTGGCTCATTTTTGCTCCTTTTTGCTCCTTTTGCAGATTTTTCGGAATGGCGGGTAATTTTCCTCATGGTGGAGGTCCTCCAGGTGCCGGGGATGATTTCGATATTATGACGCTACCCCCGAGAGTTCGACCTTTTATTCCCGAGAGATACGCCCCGGCAGTGCATGTTCTTCCGCGAGCCATTTTTCGTCACTACACTGCCTTTGATGATCGAGCACCCGGAGATTTACTTCTGCGAGAGCCAGAGCATCACCTCTCTTACGAGGCACGAGAGGTATTTTATTTCATTTTCTACATTTTTCGTGCATTTCGTGCTTTTGCCATGCTTGAACACACAGTTTAGCCTATGACATAGTACTTTGTTTGCATTCAGAACATGTGGCTTAAACACTTGAATTTCTGAACACTCTGCTCATCGATTGATTGTGAACGCACGGCACACATTAGTTAAGAATTGAACACATGCCTCAAGCACTGATTTTTCGAACATACAGTCCGAATTTGAAAGTGAACACACAGCACACACTGACTAAGAGTAGAACACGCAGCCCAAACTCTGATTTTCTGAACATACAGCTCGAATTGATGGTGAACACACAGCCCACACTGGTTGAGAGTAGAACACGCAGCCCAAACTCTGATTTTCTGAACACACAGCTCAAATTGACGGTGAACACACAGCACACACTGATTTAGAGTAGAACACGCAGCCCTAACTCAGATTTTCTGAACACACAGCCCAAAATTGATGGTGAACACACAGCCCACACTGATTGAGAGTAGAACATGCAGCCCTAACTCTGATTTTCTGAACACACAGCTCAAATTGATGGTGAACACACAGCCCACACTGGTTGAGAGTAGAACACGCAGCCCAAACTCTGATTTTCTGAACACACAGCTCAAATTGACGGTGAACACACAGCACACACTGATTTAGAGTAGAACACGCAGCCCTAACTCAGATTTTCTGAACACACAACTCGAATTGATGGTGAACACACAGCCCACACTGATTGAGAGTAGAACATGCAGCCCTAACTCTGATTTCTGAACACATAGCCTACACTGGTTGAGAGTAGAACACGCAGCCCAAACTCTGATTTTCTGAACACACAGCTCAAATTGACGGTGAACACACAGCACACACTGATTTAGAGTAGAACACGCAACCCTAACTCAGATTTTCTGAACACACAGCCCAAATTGATGGTGAACACACAGCCCACACTGATTGAGAGTAGAACATGCAGCCCTAACTCTGATTTTCTGAACACACAGCTCAAATGATGGTGAACACACAGCCCACTGATTTAGAGTAGAACACGCAGCCCTAACTCAATTTTTCTGAACATACAGCTCGAAATTGATGGTGAACACACAGTCCACACTGATTGAGAGTAGAACATGCAGCCCTAACTCTGATTTCTGAACACACAGCTCAAATTGATGGTGAACACACAACCCACTGATTTAGAGTAGAACACGCAGCCCTAACTCAGATTTTCTGAACACACATCCCAAAATTGATGGTGAACACACAGCCCACACTGATTGAGAGTAGAACACGCCCCTAACTCTGATTTTCTGAACACACAGCTCAAATTGATGGTGAACACACAGTCCACTGATTAGAGTAGAACACGCAGCCCTAACTCAGATTTTCTGAACACACAGCCCAAATTGACGGTGAACACACAGCCCACACTGATTGAGAGTAGAACACGCAGCCCTAACTCTGATTTCTGAACACACAGCTCAAATTGATGGTGAACACACAGCCCACTGATTTAGAGAGAACACCAAGCCCTAACTCAGATTTTCTGAACACACAGCCCAAATTGATGGTGAACACACAACCCAATGATAGAGTAGAACACGCAGCCCTAACTCTGATTTTCTGAACACACAGCTCAAATTGATGGTGAACACACAGCCCACTGATTTAGAGTATAGAATACGCAGCCCTACTTTACTTCGCACACAGCTTATTCATTTCATTTGCACACAGCTCATTACATTTCATTTGCACACAGCTCATTACATTTCATTTGCGCACGGCTCATTACTTTCATTGCACACGGCTTCATTTCTTTCATTTGCACACAGCTTTATTTCATTGCGTACTGACACATGTATTCATTCTGAATGCAGGTTGGTTCTCGCACCGTGCGGGGATATGGCTCCACCGCTGCGAGAGAGTGGTATGCTGAGCTCCCGGAGGCTGTCCGGGATTTAGTTGATTTAGCAGGGTTCGGGGCCTTCTGCGGGGTTATCACATTGCCCTGCCCGGAGGACGCTATTGCAGCTCTGGTGGAGAGATGGTGGGACACCACCAACTCCTTTCATTCTCCGCCACTGGGGATTTGACCATGACCCCGCTGGATTTTGCTATACTGACCGGCTGGATATAGGAGGTGGCCCATTCCTTATGACGAGGATATGGGCGAATGGGAGGCCGCTTGGTACATCTGCTGGGGGCCCGCCCCGCCTGTGGACAGAGCTTCTGGGAGAGTCCGATACACCTGGTTCTCTTCCCATTTCCGGAGGGAGGGGATGGAGCCCGGTCTCCTGAGGAGGCGAGCAGGTATGCCCGCGGTTTCCTTATGTTCCTCTTCGGGATGACTCTGTTCGCCGATAGA